>SEMN01000700.1:0-154148 GCA_005408345.1 Macquaria australasica
CAAATAGATCAGATTGCAATGCAGCCCTGAGACATGGTGGATTCAGCTACTCTAGCACTATCCAGTATCCACTGAATTTAATTCTGGGAAATGTAGGAACTCACTAACTAAATAGATAGATAAATAGATAAGTGAGGCTTCAAGGAACAGTAACAGTAATCTAAAACACTTCATCACAAAATAACTCCAAAATTAATTGAACATGAACAAGTTATAATCCTTTAAACTTCATTCTATGTTGACATGGCGACACCTGTGGTTACTGGTGATAACGACAGGTGCATTTTGATAACACACGTCCCAGAGTTCTGAGTTCTGTTCTTCTAAAGACACGTTGAGGAGCTACTCTGTCAGAAATACAAAAGCAGAAGAAGAGCAACTGGTGCATCTTTTTACAGCGCAGCCAAACAAATCGTGGGCTGAAAGAATGAATCGCATCATGTTATTTTAATAAAGAAGACAATCATCAATTTCACTGTGATACTAAACTCCTGATCGAATGTTGTCTTCCGCATAATGCCCAGTACCAGCATGCATCGCTTCCTGTGAATCCCTTGTGTGTTGTTGGTACACAATATTAATCCCACGCTGGACAGGCTGACAGTAATGATAAAAACTACTATATAAAGAGAAAGATTTACAGAATTTCTAATACATTAAATGACTATTTCTGAAAAGGTTATGGCCATGAATGGTATAAAGGCAATAACAGTGACCTTTAATTGGTTGTTGTAGCCAACCAAAATTGCTTTATGGTCACAAAATGAATAAATTCAGTGATTAATTGAAATACTCCTCTTCTTACTCTGAGTGTCACCTGAAATCTCGACCTCGTTTCTTGTCAATTTAAAACCCTCCGTGGCCTCTTTTCAGCTCCCGGAAGACGCTCACAGATCCCCCGAGGAGCCATGCATGTTGACGTACTCTTCTATCTGTTGCGTCAGGATGAAATGGATACAGCATGAGACATAGGTAATCAGTGCATCCATCATTGTATGTCCATTAGTGTCTCAGTCCTCAGCGTCACCCCCTTTCTCACAGCAGACCGGTTCCTGACTGACTGATGATGCGCAGGAAAAGTATGGCAACATGAAAGATCGCGTTTCATCTCCGGAGAGGAGGAGGAGGGCGGCAGTAATGGTCTCCCATGAATGCAGCTGTCGCCCACACAGTGCAATTAATAAAGACTCAGTGGACCTACACTGCAGACTGATAGCTGATAAACAAAACCTGGTCACATCACAAAGCCCTCAGGGGAAATGTAGTCAGCAGTGGGCAGTAAAGCTCAGTGGCAATAATTCAATATTATTGTTTATTGTCTTACACTGGAATCATATTATGAGATGATCGTATCATGTTGTCACTTTTCAAAATACATAAAAATAAATAATTCCAAGCAATTTGTCATTAAAGCTAATAAAATGAGTTGTCTGATGTAACAAAGTCAAACACTGTTCGTTGCCTTGAACACCAGTTTGATTATTTTCTGTGATACATTTTATGATAGATAATGATATTGGAAAAACAGTTTCATTAATATTATGTTATTGATTTCAACCATTTCGCCCTGGCCCTAGTTATTGAAGGCAACTAGTAACTAAACTGAGCACTGAGACGCTTTTGTAACTAGCAGATAAATACTTTGTTTTCCTAATTCTCTCCATTTTTTCTTTATCAATTTGTTTTCATTTCTGTTGATGCAAATTATAAAATAACTTAAACAAAAGAGACATTGGCAATATGCTCCTACAACGCTACCTTCAAACTATGTTTCTGTTTCCTGTATCTCATTAATCTGAATCTGAATACAGTCTATACAGAGCAAATTGATTACATTTTGCAAAGGAACCCAGAAACCAACCATTCATGTCCATATGTTGGGACACTACTCAGCCTTGAGTTCATTGGTTTGCCGTTAATTTGTTTGAATGCCCATTTGGTTCAGAATACGAACCATTTAAGCACCATCTAAACTGAAATTTTTACCCCATGCACTACATATAATATTATCTTGTTTAAAGGTGCCCTGTGGAGTTTCTGGCCACTAGTGGTGCTAAGGAGCAACAGTTTTGTTTGTATCTTGTGATCTACTGGCATGCACACAATGTATGTGCACATGCAAAAGGCAGGAAAGAAAAAATTTGCTAGCTAGCAAATATGAATGTAAGAAATGCAGGTCCCAATATATTAAAAATATTGGCGTGGCAAATATTTTATGAGGAAGAAACACTTTTGTGGGGCCTCAAGGACACAAAAAGTGCTCGTTGGTGAGAAATACTGAATGTAAACACAACTGGTTGTTCATCATAAAACTCCACAGGGCATCTTTAAGTTATTATTTAAGTTGCACACTCCACAACAAATTGGAATTAAATAAATGATCACAGAGCTGCTGATACATGATAAACCTTGGGCCACTGGGGCTCAGGGAGCCTGCAGTTCAGTTACTTCTCTGTCCGTAATCCAGCCTTGAATAAAGTTGTTTAATTACTTGAGAAATGAAACACTGTTATGGAATCATAGCTCGGAAAACCTCCAGTAGCAAGATTTCCACAATTTTATCTTTCCACATTGAACTGACACACTGATTTTAAACAAGACTAATTCTGTGTCCCAAATCGTGTACTTGCATACTCAAACTTAGTATTTTGAGTGCATAAGTGCATTCACACTGGTAAGTATGGCAAAATGCAGTGTACTGTAAGTACCCGGATGATGTACACAAAACGGCCAGAAAATTCAATTCAATTCAATTCAGTTTTATTTATATAGCGCCATATCATAACAAAGTTATCTCAGGGCACTTTTTCGAATAGAGCAAGTTTAGACCGACTCTTTATATTTACAGAGACCCAACAGTTCCCACCATGAGCAAGCACTATGCGACAGTGGCAAGGAAAAACTCCCTTTTAACAGGTAGAAACCTCGAGCAGAACCAGGCTCAAGGTGGGCGGTCATCTGCCTCGACCGGTTGGGTTGAAGGGGGAAGGGGGGAGCGGGAGAGAGAGAGCAGGAGGAAAGAGAACATACAGCAGCTCAATACAGCATAGATATGGTAATGGCATTGATGTTAACACCAACAGAAACAACACTAAGAGCAACACTATAATAGCAATACTAACAACAAGAGCAACAACAGCAACAGCAGCAGCGGGTGCAGAGCAGGAGCACGGGGCAGCAGGCGGCAGCAACCACAGACCCAGACCCAACAGCTCCGGAGGCACAGCTCCAGAGGCATACCTGCAGAAAGCAACAGAAGGGGAGGGAGAGAGAGAGGAGAGAAAGCACACAACTACGGGAAGAAGTTGAATTAATAACAAGCATTGATGGGATATGAGGGCGTACAGATGGAGAGGAAGAGGAGGAGAAAGGAGCTCAGTGCATCATAGGAAGTCCCCCGGCAGTCTAGGCCTATAGCAGCATAACTAAGGGGGGGCTCAGGGGTCACCTGAGTCAGCCCTACTATAAGCTTTATCAAAGAGGAAAGTCTTAAGCCTACTCTTAAATGTGAGGAGGTTGTCCGCCTCCCGTACACAAACTGGGATCTGGTTCCACAGGAGAGGAGCTTGATAGCTGAAGGCTCTGGCTCCCATTCTACTTTTAGAGACTCTAGGAACCACAAGGAACCCTGCATTCTGGGAGCGCAGTGCTCTAGTGGGGTAATAGGGTACTATGAGCTCTTTAAGATATGATGGTGCCTGACCATTTAGGGCTTTGAAGGTGAGGAGAAGGATTTTAAATTCTATTCTGGATTTTACAGGGAGCCAGTGTAGAGAAGCTAATATTGGAGAAATATGTTCTCTTTTTCTGGTTCTTGTCAGTAAACGTGCCGCAGCATTCTGAATCAGCTGGAGAGTCTTAAGGGATTTATTGGGGCAGCCTGATAATAGAGAGTTGCAATAGTCCAGCCTAGACGTAACAAATGCATGGACTAGTTTTTCTGCATCTTTTTGAGACAGGATGTGCCTGATTTTTGCAATGTTATGCGAAAAAAGGCAGTTCTTGAAGTTTGTTTTATGTGGGAGTTAAAGGACATATCCTGATCAAAGATAACTCCAAGATTCCTTACGGTTTCGCTGGAGGCCAGGGCAATGCCATCTAGAGAAACTATATCTTTAGATAATGTGTTTCGAAGGTGTTCGGGCCAAGTACAATAACTTCGGTTTTGTCTGAGTTTAACATCAGAAAATTGCAGGTCATCCAGGCCTTTATGTCCTTAAGGCATGCCTGAAGTTTAGCTAATTGATTGGTTTCATCTGGCTTGATCGATAAATACAATTGGGTATCATCTGCATAACAATGAAAATTTATGGAGTGCTTCCTAATAATATTGCCTAAAGGAAGCATATACAAGGTAAATAGAATTGGTCCAAGCACAGAACCTTGTGGAACTTTGGTTAAAGTTGAGTGTGGAACGCTGCACACTTCTCACCCTTGGTCCCACGGTCGCCATCTTGGCCATGTAGCGGAAGGGGAGGACCACCAACGTATGAAAATGGCGGACGCAGTTGCGATTGTTACGGCTAAAAGTAAAAGCATGTTCATTTTTTATTCATTTAATATAATTGAATTGAAGTCAAGTGAGTAAACGTGCTGGCAGATATTTCAGCTTGCGGCAATCGCAGTAAATGTTGGCGATAACGCTCCACCTGGTTGCAATCTGTCATTAAAAAGAAGAAGAAGAAGAAACAGCAGTATTCGGTTTGGGACGACACTACTCAAAATTAACGCACTACACAAGTCAGTACATAGTGTACACAGTATACTGCATGTAAGTGTACTAACGGGAGTACGCAATTTGAGACACAGCATAAGAGTCTACAGCCGTACTAGCAGCTCTGGGCTGTACTTAGACTATCTTAGTTTAGCATGTTAGCATGCTAACATTTGCTAATTAGCAGTAAACATAAAGTACAGCTGAGGCTGATGGGAATGTCATTAGTTTTGCAGGTATTTAGTCATAAATCTATTAAAATTAAAATTTTGACCTGATGATGGCGCTAGATGAAACATCAGAGGATCACCAAAGTCATTACGATTCATCCTGATGGGAAAATAAATGTCTGAACCAAATTTCATAGCAATAGCTGTTGAAAACACAAATGTGAACCTCATGGTGGCGCTAGTGGACAAGTCAGGGGATTATCAACGCCATTAAGGCTACATCCACACTAATATGTTGTCATTTTAAAACTGTGTTTTAACAACGAAAACAATCTTCTTACAAACAAGCATTTTATTACCGTTTCAGAAATAATCTCCGTCCATACTACACGCCTGGAAACGCATATCACGTGACCATTCACGTGCACTGGGCATGCACGAGCCGGTGTAAACGGGAAGCAGATTGTCTTCTCTGCGGCTGGTTGCTTAGTTGCAGAAAATATTACGAAGGAAGAACAGCGATGGAGAAAAGTCAGAGCAGAGAGTTCTCTGTTTGGACCGATGACCAGGTGGAACTGTTACTGAAAGAAAGTGTTGTAATTCGTTACCCATGTTGAATTAACCGCTGGTAGTCAAGGATGATGTTGTTTGTTTTCTTCTGAGAAAGGGTCATGTGATACGGGCGTGACGAATCAGAGACGGAGATGTCGTGGCTGATAAGGCCCAATCAGAAAGCGAACGTGGGTGTCCACGTCATCGTTTTAAAATGTCAGTTTCCGCCTGTTCTCATTAAAACACAATCCAGAGTTTTCAAACTAAAACGGGGTCAGCAGCATTTTAAAAGGTCTCCATTTTAGGAGTTATAAAATGCTGGAGTAGTGTGGACGCTCGGCATAAGCGTAGCAAAAGTTATGAATTTTAAAACAAAAATGTATTAGTGTGGATGTAGCCTAAGATTCATCCTCTGGGAACCATGAATGTCTGTGCAAAGTTGTATGTATCCAGTAGAAGCTGAGATATTGTACTGAATAAGCGAAAACTAATAAGGGGATCACCAAAGTCAGTAAGATTTATCCTCTGGGAACTTTGCATATCTGCACCACATTTCATGGCAAACCACCCAGTAGTGGTTGAGATATTTCAGTCTACAGACCCACATTGCCTTTCCTAGAGCCACGCTCTCAATGCTCAATTTATGCATTACAGTTGCTTACGAACAAACAGTGTTCACATCACGTGTGACATGCTACTTGATTTCCCCTCAAACCCACACCCAGAGGCTGAGTGGGTGTTCACAGAGCGTGACGGACGCAACAGCAGGCTGAAGCTGACAGGCAGAGACGGAGATGAGTGATGGCTGCAACAGAGAAGAGGCTGTCAGGGAGCTGAGCAGCAATATTAAAGCCCCTTCACACACACGCGCGCGCGCGCATGCAGACACACAGGTATAATATTATCCGCCGCTACATTCTCCTCACGTGCACACAACAGATATGTTGGCAGGGAGACAAAAGGGAAAAAGAGCAGACCAAACAATATTTGCAGTAATGGAGGCAGATGCATCATGAGTGAGCAGTAATATAATGTTGCAGTGTCAGCAAGAGTAGTTCCTGTGTGTGACAACTGCATTACTACATTACTACCCACACTTACAACTCGTGTAATGTCATTGTTCTTTCTTCTATACTCCTTTAAAAGTTTTTCCCTCTCTTGGGGATTTTGGTAATGATGCTGAACCAACAGAAGGGCTGGTTATGAGTTTCTCTCCCACACTGCACATGCTCGGCTTACACTAATCTGTTTATCCATTGATCTCTGCCTGAGAAGGGCTCCAATATTCAGCAAATCACAGAGATGTGCTTTGAACAGCAACGCAAGCAGGTCACAGCAAATTGATTGAAATGGCTCAGAAAATAACCCGCGGGGGCGAAGTGTGATCTGTGTCATTGTCAGTTATCTAATGAGTAGTTAAAATTTTAATGACATGCCTCCAAAATTTCCAGCATTTGTTCTGGGTGCGGTTTAGCAGAACGTGTGCTGATTAATAATTCAGCAGCCGGTATTGATCTGTCCCTCAGCTTCTCTGCAACCAGGGCTGTACATCAAGATGGAGGGTCGCCTGCTCCAGAGCATTTCATCTGGACCACAACACACACCGACACACATGTGCACGTGTACATGCACACGCACTAAAAGATGTCAAAGACAGTGAAATGACTGTAATGTGAGCTGCACTGTGAAATAAGAGAGTCTGTAGGGATGCTTGGGATGTCTTTGGGGTGGAGGACAAATAAAAAGAGTTACCTAATCTAATCTACTACAATCCCGTAAAACAGCGCTGCAGTAAAGTCGATCATTTAGAAGCTTATAATGTTCAGTTTATGTTGACATAAAATGTGGTTAGGGAGGTGTTTTTGAGGTTGTAGTTATTGGTGGTGTTGTATTAGATTGCATTATGTTAAAAGGTATTTCTAAGATTCTGTCCACCCCCGTTTACATACACTAATGATGGGGACAAGGAAGTTATCATTATAATAAATATATAGTATATTTGTCAACTTATTTGGGCTGCAACTGATTTTTATTTTCACAGAATTTGAGCATCTGCTGGTGCTGGTGTTTGAGTGGTTGTAGTGGTGTTTAGTTTGACTGATGAAAGTTGCCTGGGATGGGGCCTCTTGTCACTGAGTGCCTTCACCATAAATGTGCGTGACATATAGTATTTACATGTTTTGCCTGACCTTGGGTTGTAATACCACACTCAGAAATGTATTTTTACCATCTTAACGAGATTACAGCTGCTGGCTTTTAGCTGAACTGCTCCACACAGTCACAGAGAACAGAGTCGCTCAAGTTGAAAGCACCCAGTCATGGTGGTAATACTTCTCTTTCTCAGAAACACATTAGTCTACAAATACAGAAAGACCATGTGACCTTGACCAGCTGCTGTGTGTGTGCGTCCGTGCATGTGTGAGGGAACTGAGAGTGATGTAAGGCGTGGAGGAGGGCCGGAATAGCTGAGACATTCAGGGGAAAGAAAAACAGCACGTCGGGAGAGAAGGGCGCGGCAGGCCGGGCGTCCGACCTGCACGGCTAACAGCTGTCTGACATTTAGAGGAGACTGCCGGTCATCTGAGATGATGCTGCATCAGTGCTGCTTCAACAGAGTGGATACGATGCACTTGAGTGTCACTAACAGGCTTTTTACAGAGGAGGCTAAAATACCATAGCAACTGCAGGCAACGCTCTCTTTATAATCAGAAGGGGACCTGATTCTGAAGAGTCGATAAATGACAGTCTCATCACATTTAACTTTGTGTTTGTGTTTAACTCGTGTTTTTTTCTGCCCTTCTTTGTGAGCTATTCTTGTATCAAGGAAAATAATTCTGTGATCCAAAATAAAAGTTATTTAGGGTACAAAGTGATAAATGTCTAGACTACTTTTGATGGGGAAGGTAACTGAAGCATTGACATCCACCTCTCTGAATTAGCATCAGTCTCTCCCTCTGTTAAACATTATGATTCATGGTTTGGTCCGGTTGGCAGAGCTTAGAGTCTATTTTAGTTTGTCTCAGTCCCACCCAGCAGCTGCTGTTTGACTCACAGCTGTTTGAAAAGTCCCCTTCCCAGAACAATCCACTTGCCTCCCACTGAATAATAATATCTAACTTTATTTGTCTAGATGAACTAAATTTGTACATCATCCACCTCTGCAGTAAACTTGGTTTTTGGGACTGATTGACAGAATAAGGACATTAGTTACGTGTGTGTGTGGGTGGATGACAGACAAGTTTCTAAAAGAGGAAACTATTTAAAACAAGAAAATTCACTCAAACATTTTCCCAATTTGCCTTAAAGCACGTTTTGTCCAATTATGATAACACTACCATAGCCTTTAGCACTGCGGGCCGTTTTACATACAGCAGACAGTGATGGTTTCTGGAGCTGATTTCCCACCACAGGTTTTATTTCATTTCAGTAATATGTACTATTTGAAAACCAGTTTGCAGAGACTCACATGAGTGAGGTAATAACTCACCATGAACATCTGCTTTATCTGCTTTTAGTGTCGTCAACGTCACATTATTGTTTGGTCACATGCAGATTTTTCTAATCAACTTGGCAACATGCTAACAGGCTAAAGTTCATGAGCAGCTGAGCCCAAGCAGCTCCAGCGGAGGCTCAGGAGCTGATGTCTGGTGAAGCTACTGTAAAGCTTTAGTTATTAATATATTATAATGAGGAAGGGGGCTCTTGCAGTTTGCTAACATGTCAGCCATAACAACTGTATCAGGTGACAGTACGCAGGCCTGTATCTGTTCTTCTGCCTCCTATAGGGATAAAAAACCACCAAACAAACAAACAGTCACGGTAATTAAAGCAGCTTTAACAGCCTAAACACGATTTTAAACTACTTATCTCTGCTGAAAATAAAACTGTATTAAATCCAAACCATCCAAGAGGGGCGAGAATTCAAAGCTAACACATACTATCTGTGAGGAGCGATGAGGAGTCTGTAACGTTCCTCATATGAATACATTAAAACAAACATAAATGTCATATTTCCATCATTTGAGCTTCGACTATGTCATCTTGTTGCGCTCTCTTCTTCTGCGGTGATGTAATGGCACCTGACTGGAGAATTAGCACCACCGGCTGTTTATCTCCATGCGCCCAACTCCTCATGTTCACATAAAGGTAGCCTCCTGCTGAGTTTCTTGAAATTCTGTTAAAATTTGCGCTACATTTGGATGGAAACCGCGCTACCGTGGAGGGGGTTTTAAAACACCTTTTTATTTCTTTTTTAAGATATTTTAGAAATATTTATGTCTGTTTATAAATCTGTGGCAAGCATATACATGCTGTCTTTAATTTCAGTGTTAGGTGGGTTCCTTTTACAAGCGCTTTCTTTTCTTTTCTACTATTATACGCACGAAATAAAGAACTAAGTAACATTTAGACCTTCATGTTGGTAAATAAAATGTATACAAAATATAGCCTAATTGAACATTTCATGAATGAAATATGAAGAATCCAAGTAATTAAAATAAAAAACAAATTTAGGGACCTTTTTTTGTTTCTGCTCAACATTTGGTGAGGGGTGTGTTTGGGGACTCATGAACTCAGTATTTGTAAAATCCTGGCTACGGCCCTGGATCAAAGATCACTCACATTCTCGTCATATTATCTTCTTCGACTCGAAAGGCCTTTTCTGGTTCACGTGAATGCTGCTGCATCACTTTGCATCCTCTGAAACGGGAGTGTACGACGGGCTCCTGAACGCAGCGCGAGCCAGCAGATAGCAGTGTAGGTGTGGAGCCGCACCAGGCCGATCCTGCCTTCATCCTCATCCGCAGCCCAGCAGCAGCAGCAGCATCACCGCCCCTCCCTCCGCTCCATCCACGCCACTGAAGGACGGCAAGACACCGTTTATTCTCGGTTCAGACCGCCTCACACGCTGCCTCTGCCTGGATGTCGGCTGTCTTTATATCCGCCGTTGACGTTGTAAAGCAGGCGGAGGGTGATCCGGAGACTTGACTGGACTGGTGGTCTGATTATAGGCTCGGCTGCGTGTTTTATAACACCGCATCGTTAATCTGGAGCGTCTCACCGCATGCAGATGGTCGAAGTCACCGGAGGAATCTGACTGCATGAAGACAGCAATGTGTATTGACAGTTACTGTATGTGAGGCTTCGCGTTATAGACTTGGACTACATATAATGTGAGTAAAAATGGCTCATGAAAATCCATTTCACTGCATATAGTTGTTTACATATGCTGTTAGAGCCCATTCTCTCTAACGTAGTCCTAAATTCTCCATCAGTAGCATATATAAACATGCATAATGGTGCATTTTAGCCACATTATGTGCTTTTTATTTAAAGGGAAATAGCCAGGATTTTAGAAATAGTGAGGTCATGAGTCCTGATTTCTCCCAGCAGAACCTCAGGTGATCAAATCCACCAAAAGAGAGAATTTAACTCTTTTTAATTTAAATGTTTAAATATATTTTCTGTAAATGCTATCTCGCAACATGATGGTCTAAATGATGTTTTAAAGCCTTTTACACAATGTCAGGGGTATAATTGTCATTGTTAATATGTTTTTGTTTGGCCTAATTTGGTCAAATCTGAGACTACTGACTCAAATATATATATATAAAATCAGCCTTAAATGTGCAGTGTATGTGCAAGTGTAGAAGGTAAACTCCTCCTCAGGTTGTTAAAAACCCCAAATCCCCCAAAATAATACAGAGGTTATGCCCTCATTGTCCTCAACTGTAGCCACAGCTTGTATTCTGGTAATTCTCTTATTATCGTACAGGATGTTAATGGAGTTTGGTGTGAGAGTAGTGCAGGCCTTCAGCCTCTCTCATATCTACCACAGTGTAAACAGCCTCTCTGACTCATGTTCAGGTCTTCACCCACAGTTTATGTTCATTTGTCAGCACCCTCGCTGCTCTCACTTCAGTTGAGTAAATTTGGGTGACCTGATTTTTAAGGTGGGAAGAAAAAAAACAACAACAACGCATCTTCTGACCTGAAGGCAACAGCTGAGACTCACTGAGTGTGAAGCCGAGTCCGCAGCAGCTCAGTCGATTCAGTCATGTGAAAACTGTGCAGGGACGTGGATTAGACTTCACTCTCCGAAAAACTCCGAACTTATGCAACAGACTAGATAAAAATGTCTAAAAATAGAAAAGTGGCAGCTGTTTTAATCCAGAAACACGCAACGCAAATGACTTTATTTCTGTCAGTTATGTTTTATTGACATAACGGAGATGTAATGATTTCCTGAGGTAGCTGGTAAATTCACCAGTTAGTTGATTGATTTAAATAATCAACAAGAAATCTGATAACTGATTAATTATTTAATGTCATTTATAAAGCAAAAAATGCCAAACATTCACTGCTGTCAGTTATTCAAATGTGAGTCTCAAATGGGCTTTTCTCTGTTTTATATAATTTCAAATTTAACACGTTTTTGTTTTGGACTTTTGGTTGTAGGACTGCGACTTTGTGTTATGGATTTATTATTCTCCAGATTGATTTTTTGGTCCATAAAATGTCAGAAAATAGTAAAACATCTCCACAAATAATATTCCAGAAACCCAAGGTGACGTCTTCTGTAGAGCTGAAACAACTCATTGATTAATCAACCGGTCGATCGACAAAAAAAATAATTTGGCACCTTTAAATAATCAATCATTTAAATAATATTTAAGCCAAAATGCCACCAAAAAAGATTATTCGCTGGTTTCTTAATTAAATAAACTGTAAAAAAGTAAACTGAATATCTAATAAAAACAAAACAAACTGAAGACTGCACCTACCAATTATTTTTATTAATTAATCTGATTAATCTGCTGATTATTTTCTCGATTAATCACTTCAAATCATCACAGCAAATAGTGAAAGATGCTCATCACAATTACAGAGACCAAGTGTCCAAAGATATTTAGTTTACTATCACATCACATCACAAAGAAAACCAGCAAATGCTCACATTTGAGAAGCTGTAACCAGAGAATATTTGACATTTCTGCTTGAAGAATTACTTAAACAATTAATTGATTATCAACATAGTTGCCAATTAAGTTCTTATTGATTGGCTAATCATCTTTTTAGCTCTAGTTGGTTGAACAAAACAAGCAATTTGAAGACATCACCCTGGGTTCTCAATTTTCTTAACTGACTAATCAAAGAAAAGTAAATACTCATTAGTTACAGCTCTACATCACCCAGTCAACCAACTCGTGGTTTGTTATTACTACCCTGACCGGGAGCTGTCTTTGAAATGTCCTTGAGCCGGCTTCATCTTACACACAGACTGAAGCATTCGGACGAGCAGGCGGAGCGGCAGGACAGAGCGGAGCAGCTCAGGTCATCTGCAATAAAGTCTTCAGTTTCTGTGAGGGACCTCGTTTCATGATGTCTAAAGCCAGCTGAATGAGATCAGATTGTGTTCTTCGTATTATTAGATCCTCCTGTAGACAAACCCATCCATGAAGCCCCCCCGCCCCTTCCCCATAGCCTGTAGTGTGCTCTGTGAACTCCCATAATGCCTCAGGGTGGGTGAGGCAGAGTGCTGAGCTCAGCAGGATCAGGCCGGGTGGAGCGTGGATAGACTGGATGCCCAGCAACAAGGATAGTCTGTTTTTTTTTTCTGGTTTGGTAGAGGTGTGGCCACCGATCGACTGCTGTCACATTCACATTTTTTGGTGTCAAGTTTATGTCCTTTACCCAGAGAAATCTGTCTAAAAAGAGGAACAGAGACTAATTTGTACACCTGCGGTATCCCCTCAAAAGACCAAAATGTAATTCAGAAGATGTGCAGTTTACAGTAGGAGAGGTGAGACTGCAAAAAACGTGCTTTCTTACTCGTACTAAAGGGCTCAGTATGCTTCAAATGAAGTGCTTGTCTTTTAGTCGGACAGTGTCTGAACCCCCCTCCGCCTCACACCGTTTTGATGTCAGATTTGCGGGGGTGGTGTTTGCCAACTCTTTCTACCTTCAGAAACCAACAATCTGACGTAGCGATCAGTCAGGAAGGATTTGAACTTCTCTCTCAAGCCTTTTCGTCATTCACCTGTCTCATTTTTTTGTGTGCAACTCTATGAATACCTTTGAAGAGAGATTATCCGAAAGTGTGCACTGTTATCCCCATTAAAGGTGTACAGAGACGTCATTATCTCTTTTATGTCTCTGTGTCTGTATTCAGACAGAAGACCGGCAGGGGGCGTGGTTTATACCGGAAGTCACGTCAAATCGGGCAAATGTTGTATTTTCTAACCTAATATTCATTAGCAATGCAACCGTTGTGCCTTCAAACTTTATTTTTGGCTTATAATTAATTATGAAATATATTTCCACATCCTCATCCTCAGTCAGTATCTGTTCGGCATGGCAGGCTGTGCGCAAACAGGAATTTATTTATTAATTAAATGACTAGATAGTGAAATCAAAGTCCTATGTTGCAAACAGAATGTGCATTTAATCTTGTGACCGTCCACAATAATATGAATCGATTTGAAGAAACGTAAATGTCAGTCATGGAGCTGATCTTTTTTTTCCAGAATAATAACGAGCAACTTCAGGTAGAAGAAATATTTGTTTCCATCCCTAATCCCCATATTTCAATGATTATAACGCGTCTCACGCCGGATTCTCACTCTGTCTTCCAGAGTGGCCGTCCAGGAACAGCTTTTCATCTTCACATGTGGTTGGAGAGACACATATTACCAACTGTTTCAAGCATACATATGCTACTGCTCTGTCTTCCTGCATGTAACCAACAGCACAAAGCAAGTTCTCTGGGGGTGTAGGAAAGGCATTCTGGGAAATGCAGGAAATCATGAACTAAAATAGAAGCAGATGAGGCAAGTTGAAGGAAAGTGGGTGGGGCTGAAATGATTATTAGATTGAGAGAGAATTAACAAATTAACAAAAATTGGGATTATCACATAATCATTTAAGGAAAAATGAACATTTGCTTTTTCCAGCTCATCAAATGTGAGGATTTGCTGCTTTTCACTGTGAATTGAATGTCTTTGGCTTTTGGACTGTTGGTAAAACAGCAATTTAAAGACGTCGCAGAGAAAGACATTTTTTCACAATTTTCTGACTATCTTCTGTGTTTCGACTAAACGATCAATTAGTTCAACTTCAGAAGAATGAACAGATTCATTGATAAATTAATCATTAGTTGCAGTCGATTACATGCTGTAATCTATCAAATGTTCCTTCCTTTATCATGACTTCACTTCACATTGAAGATCTCAACATTTAGAAAGACTCTAATGTTTAAGGACAAGGCTGGTGATACTCTATATTGTACTTATTGTAAACAAATCCCCTAAAAAGACTCTGTGTGTGTGTGTGTGTGTGTGCTGATATATCTTCTTCCTCTGAGCCACAGAGCTCTGTTGTCATCCAGAAACTATTAAAAACACATCAGTGAGCCACACTGTTGCTCCTTCATCACCATGAACACACACACTGGAGTTTATTTGGACTCAGTCCCACACACACCATCCTGCTGCCACAAATACTCACTAGAGCAGCACATGTGGATTCATCCGCCGCTGAAAATAGTTCCCAACAAATGCACTATTTCCACCTGTTTGAGTAACGTTTGTTAACAACTACGGTGCCTAGATGTCTTGACATATTACTGACCCTTTTTAAGAATTAAACTATATCTTTGTAATCTTTTTTTAAAGATTTATGTCTTCATTAGGAACCAATGGAAGGCTGCGTACCACTTAGGTTAAGGAAGTCAGAAAGTATAGAGAGATGGACTTAACGCACTGTTGGTTTGGTCTTCATGGGATTTGCTCTGTATAGCAGGATGAATAACAGTACATACAGTATGTGCAACGCATGGTGTTGTCTTAACTGAAAATTCAGTGTTGGCAGTGCTAATTGGTTTCTGTTGCTGCTAACAAGCTCTGTTTCCTGGTTACCTGAGGCGAGATTTATTCTGCAGCAGGTGATAGGTGAAAGAAGTGAACTATGCTCTATATCTTATAGCGACAGGGTGTGCCATTTTGAGACGTGACACCATGAAGTTTTAAGACAAGGTTGAAGTATCGATGACATTTATTTAAATCTAGGCTGGTCTGGATGTTTTTCTGCCTTATTTGGGGTGAAAGGGGCTTTCAAAGAGAGCAGCTCGGTTTGTTCTTGCTCATGCTGTGAGCTGTAATTACACTCCAGTCTGTATCTGTTCATTCTGGAGCTTTCCGTGTTACCATCTCACACTGACGATTGTTTGATGGCTCACCTTCAAACTGTCCTGAGCGTGCCCTTCTAACAAAGCGCAGCATAAATGCTCATTTAATAAGGGCATGTTTGTGCTGAAGTTGTTCTCTTTTAAAGGTGCCACAGTAATTTGTATCCAGAATGAGAGTGGCGGTCTCTTACTTATGGTATTGTGCAAATAAGGATACATCAATTAAAAGTTTAATTTAATTAGTTAAATTGAGCAAAGCAGTGGAAAAGATTTATTTGAAAGATAATGCCAATGCTAATTAAACTAAATGTCATATTAAGACCACTATTCATCAGTTATGTTCAAACTTCCTTTCATGTAAAATCATTTTCTATTTGTCTGTTTGGAATATCTAATAGCACAAAAATTACAGCAACCTTGTCATTTACTTCTGAAATAAAAAGAAAATCTAAATTATACAGGTGATAAAACAACGTTAACTAAAACCCCAAAAGGAACATTAGGGTTCATTTGTTATGAACACAATCACTCTTCTTTTCCAGTGAAGCAATTTTTACACAGCAGCTGCTCATAGTTTGTGCTGATGATTCAACCAGGAGAGTTTCCTGCCTATTAAAGTGTTGGAGATGCTCCAACAGACGGTCTCATAATATTGTCTGTGGAAACACTGAATAGGACTTTTACTTCCAGAGCCCTGGCTGCTCGATATGACTGAGCCCACATTTATACACTAATGAATATATTAAAAACCATCACAATACCAAGCTCTGATTAGCTGACAGCCACAGCTTCAAATTCAAATGAGATTTACCCTGCAACTTTGACGTCTTCGAGGTAAAATGCTATATATTGTATAAAAACAGCCAATCAGGACTAAGTCCAGTTATGATGTCTTTACTGGAGTTACTCTGAAACAGCCTGGAATTACTGATGGGTTTTGAAAATACATACACCCCTTAAATAAAATCAAACTTTAACAATGACTTCATTAAATATCTTTGGTTACATCTACATAAATTATATCTATTTACGGTATGTTTGAAGTGCTATAATAAAGGTATGTGAGCCAGTTTCTTTGGAGTCATAGGAGTGGCATAAAAAAGAAAGAATCTGTAAAAGAACAAGAAAATAAATGTGGAAATATAAAGATAAATAAATAAAAGAATAAATAAATGTGGAAATATAAAGACAAATAGCAAAATATAAAAGAATAATTATGTTCATTTAATTTCACATTTATTTTCATTTTTTCCATATATTTATTTATATATTTTTTAATAATTAATTTATTTTTATCTAATGTAATTTATTTACTTTATCCCTTTGTTTTTCCTTATTCCTTTCCCTATTGCTTTTGCTTTCCCCTAGTTATAACAATAAATGAAAATGCTTGTAATTATTCATTTTTATTTTGTTATATATTTCCACATTTATTTATTCTTTTATTTATTCCTCTTTATATTTCCAGATGTATTCCTTTTTATGGCACTCCTATGACTCCATAAGTTGCAGCAGCCACACAGTCAGGCAGCTTTTAGTATCTTGAAGACTGCTCTGCACCACAGGCTCTAATTCAACCCTTTGTTTATTTCCCTCAAGGCTCACCTGAAATCACTGTTAATGCATGTGACGGTGAAAGCAGCAGGTACAAATCACCTGCATATCACAGTTACGTCCCTCTAAGGAAACGTACAGTGCACTGCCTGGAGTCGTGATTCACATTAATGTTTC
This sequence comes from Macquaria australasica, assembly GCA_005408345.1. Classification (NCBI taxonomy): domain Eukaryota; kingdom Metazoa; phylum Chordata; class Actinopteri; order Centrarchiformes; family Percichthyidae; genus Macquaria; species Macquaria australasica. Next base: position 17,351 of record SEMN01000700.1, read on the forward strand.
ATTTCCTGCAGTTACAGTAGTGCTTCGGTGTGCCCGTTTGTGTGTTCTGCACAGTCACACGGACGAGGAGTTAATTGATGAATCATGACAGAGCAGTGATTTCCAAATGTACCAATCAATCATGTTCCCCTTACAGAAGAAACATCACCTCTTCTTTAGTTAGTTGGTGTTTCCACTCCGTTATTAGTGTTGGAGACAGTTACTTTTCAAGCCAACAACCGTCTGTACTTCAATATATCTCAACCACTATTAGATGGATTGCAATGAAATTTTGTACAAACATTTATCACCCCCAGATAATGAATCTTACTGACTTTGGTCATCCCCAAACTTTTCCTCTAGCGCCACCATGAGGTTGACATTTGTGGTTTTAAATGAGACGTCTGGATTACTAACTCCTCAGGACGAATTATCATCATCGTGGTGATCCCTTAACGTTTCATACAGCGCCATCATGTGGTTGAAAATTTCAATCTGGCTTATACTTTTAATCAGCAAATGTTAGCATGCTAACACACTGACGTCAGATGGTGAACATTATACCTGCTCTGCGTGTTAGCATTATTATTGTGAGCATGTTAGCACGCCGACCTTTGCATTGGTTCAAAGCACAGCTGTACAGTCTGCATGGCTGTAGAGATCAAATGACTGCATGTTCAGGTGGCCAGAAACACGGCTCACAGCTAGTGCTAATGTTGCTCCGCGGCGGTGTGTGTAAATTAGCAATTGTTCGCCACATAGACCGTATATAAAGATGGCCGACGCGTCTCCTCTTCCTCCCTCTGTACAAAAATGAAGCCAAAGTATCCTGGATACAGGAGCTGCCATCTTCCGCTGGTGACGTCATTTGGAGCCAGAGCCTGCGCAGTAGTGATCGAGGTCCCGCCCATACACCCGCCTGAACCAATCACAGCACACTCACAGCTGTCAATCATGACGTGACATCAAATAACTAATTAAATTTAATTTGGGAACATTTTATTTGACAGTTGACGCTATGATTTGTCAGTTTGTCCCATCCGCTAACACGGAGGGGGCGGGGCTCATGACCTGTGCTGCAGCCGGCCACCAGGGGGCGATCCAGGTGTTCTGGCTTCACTTTTGGGGAGCTGTCAGGTCGTCTTTATATTCAGTTTATGGTTCGCCATGACAACTTTACTGTGGCGTTTACAGCTTGTCAGCTAATCATACTGTTTAACACATTAAACGATTTCCAAGATTTTATATTAGCATGTGTACAGTTAGCATTGTAGCATGCTAACGTTTAGCATATAAGTGTAGTATGCTAGGATTTAGTACGATATGTTAGGATCCATCTCAAAGTACAGCTAGGCTTACAGAAATGTACTTGTTAATTTTAGAGATAAGATAAAGATAAGTTAAGTGGACATTTTGACCAGTTGGTGGCGCTACATGAAAAGTCAGGGGGCTGCCAGAGTCAGTAGGATTCATCCTCGTTTGTAGTTCAAAGTTCATCGCAATCCATCCAATAGTTGTTGAGACTGTGGAGGTGTTGCTAGCAAGGCTAACATGTAAATTAAAATATTTCTAGACAGAAGTAGTAGTAAACGTCCTAAACCGACCGTGTTCCTATAGCAACCACTCTTTATGTGGTAATAATCACAGCATGGCCCAAGAGTGCCAATAACTCCACTCATTAAATTCACATTCAGCTTTCCCTGGTGCGACTAATAACCTTCTTGATGACTCTGACCAGTCAAAACAGGGTCACATTGTTGCTTTTGTTAAAGGATGGGTATAATTTATCATGCTGTCACCCAGAATGAACTAGCTTACATTATAGCTTATAAACAAAAGCTGCTGCCACCTGGAAACCGAATGAGCATCGACAGAACAAGCAGCAGCTTCTGTGGCCAAAATGTCTTCGATAGCTCGACTCAGTTTGCTGCTGTTCACTTTGGATGAAAATGTTTACAACAGGTGGGCTTTTGAAATCATTGCTGGCTGAGAGAGAAAGTGAAAACAGCAAGTTGTGTTGTGTGAGAGGGAGTTTTGAATTTGGGATATCTTACAATATCTGTCAATTATTTAATGGAGTTGTATTTCATGTTCTCACTGAGGAATATGTCTGTATGTGTCCAGAGTCAGTGCTTCTTCTTTCTACCACATTGTCTTAGCAGTGGAAATGCTGAACCACCACAGGCAACATTTTCCTGTTGTGTTTTAACCTCTGTGGGTAAGCAGAGGGAGAATCATGCCATGTGGAGTCACACAGAGGGACATATATGGGACATGGTCTACTTTTACCACGAGGTTCACAAATAAACACAAACACAAAGCTGACACCTCTCTAGACCTCAGGTGGCATTTCAGCCACGTGACCTTCAATTAGCAACGAGTGGGCAGGAAATGTGTCGCTGCCGGCTCGGACACCGCTTCCCATCATGCACCAGAGGCACGAGTGTGTAGGCTCACTCTGCTTTGGATTTATTTATTATTTAATGCTGTAGACACCCACTCACTATTAGACAGCTCACTTAGATTTTCAAGTGTAGCAGGAAGCTTTTCTTCTGAACCATCTTACTTTGTAAAGCTCAGTGAATAAACACAAAACACATGTCCTAGAGGATTGTGCGCGTGTGTGTGTATATATATATACTGTATATATATACTGTATGTATACTAAGATATTGAAAGTTCATTCTTGATCTTGGAAAAGTAGATGACAAAACAATACTGCCATAAGACCAGCTCTTCGTGGCCGCAGAGCAGAGCGCCCCAGGCTTCAGAGGCTAGTACACCACACACACACACCACTGTCCCCGTCAAAAGTTACTCCCCACTGTTTGTCATCAAGCCTCTTTGCCACTCGTCGTTACGAACGCCATGGCATCGAACATAATGAGCCTGAAGCTCCGTGTGGAGCCGGGACGTGTTGTTTTGTACTATACACCGCTGTAGGCAAAGGAGGTGCTGGACATTTATCACAAGTTTCAGGATTTTCCTCCACTGAATCAGGTTTTCACCGTCTGAAGGGACGTGCACACACATCTGCTCTTGTAGCTTAGCCAATACGAACACACTGTCTCTCTGAAATAACCTGTGATTGGCTAAAGTCTCCCATCACGGGATAGATTTTCTGAAGCCTGAAAACAGAGGCAAGAGGGGGGGCTGAAGTAGAGGTCTGCTCTCAGACCACTTGAATTACAATATGCTGCACAGTTAATATGGCATTTTTACCCAGTGACGCCAAAAGAAAACTGCCTACCCAACCTTTAGTGTGAATAGTGCGTTAGTCTATTCCTATGTGACACAGCTGTCAAAGAGACTCATGTAATTCTTTTAAGGTTTAGAGCTTCCTTAACTCAGGACTGCAGTCCAGTATGTTAGAATGCATTTTAACAGATGAAAGCCTGAAGCTGTTGACTGCAGTGACCAGTCATTATCCAGCTGTTTGTAAGGGAACAGTATTGATCTAATGCACTAGCCATAACCTCATGTGTATGGTGCTGGAATCACTTTATCCTTCAGAGCCAACAGGGCTGACACAGTTGTACTACAGCAGCATCCATCCTCCCTCAGCTACTCTTCCATTATTAGGCCTTGGTATTCAGCCCAATGAGAGGCACGAGCCACAGAGGCCCAGACTACATTTGTCAAGCATTTATTTCCATGATAACAGTCTGAATGATGTGTGGGCACACGAGTGGCTTTACAGGAGATTGTCTTTGGACATGTTAATAACCTGAAATAGGAATGAGAAGAGCGAGGCGGTAAATTAGCTTCCCAGACATGCAGAGCATTTATATTAGTTGGTTGGAGTGGCAGTGTTTTGTCACAACACAGGAGAGCAGCAAGGAATCAGGGGCCACGTGCACAGGAAGCACATTACTTCATCTATGACAACCTGAACTCAAAGGCTCATTTTCATTGACACACCTGGGTTCTTGTGTCTAATAATGACAAACTAGCTTTTAAAACCAAACTCTCACGTGTAGTCTCCTCTTTAAAGGCTGCTGCAGTTTTGCTTTAGTTTGCAGAACTTTGAGACTTTTTTATTGACAGAAATGTGTCTGTGGATCGAGTATCATGATATACTGTATGAAATATCAAGATTTGGAATTATTAAGAAGGACAATAATCGCTAGTTGCAGCTCTAATCAGGAAATCAGAAAACTGCTAAATTTTAGATTGTATTATGTGGAGATAAAGCTGTTTGGCTTTTTGTGATAAGAGATCATTCAACACTATCACACTGACAGGTGTAGCATATTTTAAAAAGCGTTTTTTTGTAGGAAAAACACATTCCTCAAAGTAAGGTAGTGAAAAAGTATTGTTTTGTTATCTAAAAATGTCAAAGTCTTTGCAGGTAAAACCGATAATACTTTTAATCCTGCTTGCACAGATAACAGCAGTCGTGTCGTGTCTGTGAGACAGACTGGTTTGCACTTGGTAGATTTTAATCAAACCTTGTGTCAAAACCAGAGAGAAGACTGCAATAAAAGAACAGGACTTACTAGAACTACAGTACAAAGAGTGTTTTTGTCAAGACCTTGACAAACTCTCCGTAAACTTGACCCATGTCATAACTGGAATGACATCAAGTACTCTATACAGAATCTCGTTCCATTCATGACTTGAAATTATTTTAGCTTTAATTCTTTGTGATTCTGGTGGTGACAGAGAGTCTAACAGAGAAGAGGAAAGGTTCCTACCTGTCCTCCATTCTTGTAGTAGATGTCAAGGTCGTATAAACTGTCATATCTTCTTTCAGATATCTCCTCTGGTGTCAGGGCTCTGATTAATGCGATGTCATAACAGTTAAAGGCGCTAAAAGAGATCAGATAATGATACACGCAGTTAATGTAAAGCACATCCGTGTGGTCAGCCGGCCCTCCTTGAAATAAAGCTGTCAGACGTGGACATTATTTAAAAAGATTCAATACCAAATATTACTTTTGATATCAAAATGTTATTAGAAAATGCAGTAGTCCTTCCATTAGTTTTCCCAACTAAAAGAATAGATAATAGACATTTAACACAATCCTGAAAAGGGAAATTTTTATATTGTATTTACTCAGTTGTAAGTTTATGCACCTTCCTGACTGTCAAAGTCTAAAAATCTGTTGAAGTTGGTGAAAACAATCTTAATGTCGTTGGAGGTTTCAGCTAGTCTTCAGGTTTGTCCCAAGCTTAAGATAACCCTTGTAATCAAAGTACTGATTGCAATTTCTCAATATCAAGAAGATCAAGACCTTTTTATAACTAATGAAACATTCCTTATGTTTTTGGCTTGTAAGCCATTCAAATAAAAAAAATGTCTGTCTGTGATCTCTTGTCTCAAGCCAGAGGAGACGTGGATAAAATGCTCATCATACATTTCACATTGTGACACATACATCATCATAAAGTAACATTTCTGGAAAATCACTGAGAAGTTGTTGACGGATAAATAAACAGACAAGAATGTCTGTTTATGAATTTGGTTTATCCAATTCAGTGAATTAAATATCTGACAAATAAAGGCACATCATCACATTGGTACAAATAATCATACAAAATCCAGTATTTCCATAAAGCAGCCTGGCTTATAGATTTGCAACATTGCACTTAATGGCCAAATACAACCAGAGATATTGAAGTGAGAGTGAGAGGTACCACGGTACAAACAGTATGGAAAAATCTCTGACGACAGACAAATTTATAGTCTTATCACTCAACTCGATAGGGTGCATATGCCTGTGAGTTGTGAGTTTTATTATATTTTCCCTTCTAACCTACGATTGTTTGATTGAAGTCATTGTTGGAGGCCTGAAATTGTAGAACTGTCCAGTATTTCACAAGAAAAGAGAATCAGAAATTAGGAAAAAAAGTCAGAAAGAAATGAATATAATTCTGAGCAGCAGAGCACGTTGTTTTCTTCTTTCCTTGGAGGTTAATCAGATTTATCTAACAACTTTCTGGAGGGGTCCCGACCCCCGGGCTGGGAACCACTGCCTTAAATTGTAGGAACAATGTACAGTAAGGCATGTCAACTGAACTTCAGCCAAAAATGATTAACACTGCATGTATCAGTAGGTTACAGAGTTTTGTCATGAAACTTAAATCTTTAAAATATGGTGTCTCTCTACCTTCAAATTAGTCACAAAGGTCCCAAGTAGTAGTAATTTGTTTCAATTAAGGCGGACCACCCCTCAAAAGTGAGGTGGGTGTTTAATTAAATTGTTGACAGACTTATTAAATATTTAATTATCCCGATTTTTCTCTTTCCATGGTTGCTGGTAATATTCATAAAATACTGCTGCCACAGTTTGGACAGTTTGTGCCACACTGTGTGCAGATTGGGAGTGAACACAGCTGCAATCACTGAGAGCCAATCAGATGGCACTGGTATTTAGAACATCCCTGGTGATTGGAGGAAGGACAATAAATAAAGTGCTGAAATGTGGAGCTAAATGTGTAACATATTTGGTAGATGGCAGGAGAAAAGCACCAACGGCTGGTCATTTTCATTCATGTCAGTAAAGCATGTGCGTAGTCCAGAATCTCAAGGCAATTAACGAGCTTCATTAACAAACTGAGAAGAACATAAAAAACCTGAATGTCAATACTGGCCTTGTTTTTATCCTCCCAGCATTAGTTAATTCATTCAAAGAACAATGTTCAAGCTGCGTACAGTAAATGCCTTTGCTCTGATGTTGTTATTTTTACATTCAGTCTCCTGAGGTTAAAAGACCCCACAACCATCAGTTCCACACTACTTGTTTGAGCAGCAGCTGAGCAAATTCAGATTGTGAACCTTTTTCAGAGGAGGTTGTGACAGTAAAACAACAGCATCTATAAACTGGGCCACAGTGTGTTTACTCACTAAACATGCTGCTGATCTGACGTTGGCTGTTAGTTTGCACAAACTGGTTCATGATTCTGACTCGTCGGCTGATACCTTCCCCCAGATGCTGGTAAAACATTGCAGTGCCAGTGTAAGGTTCCCTGAATATTAAGGCATGTCATTTTCTCTCCAAGTGCTTACTTTATTTTCTCACCCCTCATTGCCCTTGCCTCCTCCTTCAGCAGGGAGAGGAGAGATAAATGACCCGTGACAGCTCCTCCACATTTTTGAGGTGGAGGAAGAGCCAGCAACATCTTTCATGCTAAATATAGATCCCCTGATGAAGCGCCTGCATGCATTTAATGCTGCTGCTTTGACACTCGCCTTCACCTCCTGTACTGTGTGATTCTGCGTGCATACTCTCATGCAGTGCGAGCCTCCCCTCCCTCTCACAGAAATGCTGCAATGCGTCTCCCTCAGCCAAGACTGGGTCAGTGTATCTCAGCTAGCAGCAACAGCCAGAGTAGCGTCCCCATAGCAACAGCCAATGAGGCTTGTGGCTAAGGGATTATTTTTTGCATTATTGTTGTGACTGTATATGAAAAGAGCGTATTTCCAGGATTAAAGTCGTCGGGGGGCTTTAGTTAGTGCCAGTGGAGAAATAAGATGGCACATGAGCAAAAGAGGAGACGGGCGGGGTTCAGGACGCTTATGCACAACCATACGTGCAGAGTAATTGTGTTGACAGATGCTGGAAGACAGGGTGTTGTATTGGCAGTAAATGTCCCTGCTCATACAGTATTTCCATACTGAGAAACATTCTTTTCTTCTATTCTTCTAATTTAACTTATCAACAAGCACTGTTTTCTAGGACAGTCAGACACCCTATAGAGTGTTTATTAATTCTGTTACATAAGAGAACAGAGCGCTGCACTATTCTGTGCATTACACTATAAGCAGACAGGTCTTTTATCAGGGAGGGTGTATCAAAAAATGGAAGAGGTATTGTTCTGCTTGATAACATCTATTTGTGTTTAACCCCATATAGTTTTCCGCTTTTTAGCCATGCTGGTGGCGAGGGAAGGCAGTGTTGGTCAATCTTTCGACTGAAATATCTCAACCAATATTGGATGTATTTCCATGAAATTTAGTACAGGCAGACATTCATGTTCCCCACAGGATTCATTATAGTAACGTAAGTGATCCCTGAACCTTTCATCTAGCGCCATCATCAGGTCAAATTTTCAGTTTGCCTAACACCCTGGTTTATGACCCAATGGCTGCAAAACTAATGACATTCCCATCAGCCTCAGCTGTACTTTGTGTTAGCATGCTAACACGCTAACATCAGCATGTTAGCATTGTCATTGTGAGCATGTTAGCATGCTGATGCTAGCATTTAGCTCAAAGCACCACTGTGCCAAAGTGCAGCCTCACAGACTCTAGTCTCCCCTCAAGTAGTTCTAATAAAATCATCTTATTCCACACTGTCTGACAGTATAAATAATATGTTCTGTTTCAGCTTGTTCCAGCTCTTCATTGAAGCTAAATTATGTTTGAATAAAATTAGTTAAATATTCAAACCCAAGACTGCATGTTTTTTATGGCTGCAATATTGTAGATGCTGTGTGCATCATCATCAAATTTTGGAAATTCATCTAGAAACAAAAGTGAAGTTATGTGGGTTTGAAGAATGTTTGGTTACCCAGAGTTAGTTTGTAATGACTGATCAATCAGGTCAGTGTAGTTTAAGGGGGATTAATTGCATTTCAGGAGAAATTTACAAGGAAAGTATACAGTTTTGGGGTATATTCACTTTACCTCAGCCTAAATCATCTACTTCTACTTCACGGTTCATGATTCCCAAATGTGGTTAAGATTTTAACTAGTCATCTAGCTTGTGAACATGGGACCATTTTTACGATGGTGGGTCTGACTGACGCCTGAAGCAGATGTTCGTTTAACTTTATCGTGACTGTTGGAGATGTCAGGATGTGACATCACGCTCTAACAGGCTGGTTATCAGAAGGAAGGTGCAATGCCAAAATAGGCCCAGAAATGCAGCACACCTAACCAAGAACTTTTTGAAGTGTTTAAAGGAAAAGTTCGGGACAAATGCTTATTCACTTTCTTGCCAAACGTTAGATGAGAAGATTGATACCACTCTCATGTCTGTACAGAACTATTCCTCAAATCTGATTTTTTTTTGTGTGTGTGAATTGTGTAATTCCTAATGTGTGATTCAAGTGTTGTAGATTTTTTCCTGTAATAAGAGCAAAAAGCAGCTATTCGCCCCATCTGTAACTTAGTGATGTTTTGCTTTTTATTCCTTGCCTTTGCCATTATCTGGCCTTGGTGTAAGGTTTTTGTATTCTCTGTTTCCTGTAGGTCAGCGGATTCTCCAGTATCAGAGTGATGTCCTCGAGACAGTAGTGCTGGTGAACCCATCAGAGGAGACCGCTGCCTCAGAGGTGAGTCACACCCGGACAACACAGACAAAACGCCGCAGGGTGATGATGACCAGATGCTCTGACTCCTGCAGGACACTGATCTGTATTTTTATTTAAGTCACACTGAGGAGGTTCAGGCTAAAGTGTTCAGTCTGGGTCGAACTTGGTTTCATTTATGAAGAACACAGCAGCACCTGATGTTCACCGTTTAGCCACAATAGGAGGTCCATGTCTCTTATGCTAATGATCATCACTTTGTTGATTAACAGGAAAACACTCTGTCACTCTCAGCTGAAGCCCCACAGTGTGAGACACAGACACTTATTTGATATTCTGCCAGTAAATAAACCCACTCGGATGCCTCAGCTTTGCTGGAGTGTGAAAATTAGTCAGGTGTTAGCTTAGCCTTTGACTGCTGGTGAAATGTAAAAATAACACATTTGAAACAAGTTAACCTTGTAGCTTTGATTATTATTTTTGTCTAGTAGTATGATGGAAAGGCAGGTAATGGTTAAACCAACATCAACCAACAATACACTGCACTGTGTACTGTAGCCTACTGTACCGTACTTCTGCATTTAACCTTTATTCTTAATGCTGCAGCAACTTCAGCTACTCAGTGTCTCACTGAGTTGTGATTTATCAAAAATAATGTGTCTAAAATAAATGGCTTCTCTATTTGTTGTCCCTTTATGCTGGCTGACATTAGAAGAAACTTTGCCTTTTCCAAACAATCTGTTTTGGGTGTGGGGTGGTAGTGATGGCAACAGGACAGAAACTGTAATTTTAGACTATTACAATTATATTTGGTGTATGAGCATTTCTTCAAAATGAATGTTCGACCTTTTGTCTCATACTTATTGTTACAATATCTACTTTGAATTCTTTAAATATGTCTTCTTTTTGTTAGCTTGCCATTCATCATTCACAAGTGTTATTGTCACTCAGTGGCTCTGTATCGCCTGGATGACATCAATTAGGGGACAAACTGAGCAGCTCTCAAACTCAATAGCACTCAAATCAAATGAAATATTGCACCTTAGTCTATTCATGATACATGTGAGATGATGTAGACACTATGTGAACTTTGTTCTTTGAGGAAGTATACTATTAATCAACTGAATTGCTTGAATTTGGTCACTCCAAAAATATTTTTCATCTTTCCACTACAGTAACATTTTACTTTTTTGTTTTGATCTGGATGACTTAAGATTTAATATTAGAAACCATTAATGTTAGCTGTTTTTTATAGTGGTTATCCTGTACTCTACCCAGATTCGCTCTCTGATCACTGACTTTGCTGGGAATAAGCTGCTGATACTGAGTGGCCAGAGTTCTGAGCAGGGAGGTGACATCCTACTGCAAGGTGGAGCCTTCACCTGGCAACACTTCTCCAACATCATCTCCAACCCTCAAGTAAGCCGAGTGCACTTTCTCTCCAAATACATCTGTATGGATCAACTTGCGATTATAAAGCTTGCATAGGCACAGTTATTTTAGGTTGTTTTTCACTGTTACTGTGTTCCCAGGTGATTGAACTCCAGTCCAGGGACTTTTCAGAGCAGCCATCAAGGCTTACTGTTTTCTGTCAGGGAGACGGGGGCTGGAGCTCCCTGGGCCAAAGCCAGGAGCAGCAGTCATTCCAAAATCGTCTGGAATACCGCCTGAACCCCGAACCCCACCTCCCAGAAATGGACGGAGTCACAGAGTTCATTGAATATGTCTCAGAGACAGTGGATGTGCCATCCTCCTTTGACCTTCTGGAGCCCCCGACCTCTGGAGGTTTTCTGAAGCTGTCCAAACCCTGCTGCTACATCTTCCCTGGAGGCAGAGGAGACTCGGCTCTGTTCGCCGTCAATGGATTCAATATCCTGGTGGATGGAGGATCTGATCGGAAGTCTTGCTTCTGGAAGCTGGTTCGCCACCTGGACAGGATCGACTCTGTTCTGCTCACCCATATTGGTGCAGACAACCTCCCTGGCATCAATGGCTTGTTCCAGAGAAAGATTGCAGAGCAAGAGGAGGAGCGTAACCAAGGAACTGGCTCCGGCAGCAACGGTGATTGGATGAAGAACCTGATCTCTCCTGAGCTCGGGATTGTGTTTTTTAATGTCCCAGAGAAGCTACGGATGCCAGAGTCCACGCTGAAAGTGAAGCGAAGCATTGAGGAAGCATCTCTTACATTGCAGTACCTTAACAAGCTTGGTATCACACCAGAGCCTCTTCACAGGGTAGTCAGCAACACTATTGAACCCATCACACTATTCCACAAACTTGGTGTGGGGAAGTTAGACATGTATGTCTTAAACCCTGTAAAAGAGAGCAAAGAGATGCAGTTTCTAATGCAGAAATGGGCTGGAAACAGTAAAGCCAAGACAGGGATTACAATGCCCAATGGAAAAGAAGGAGAAATATCTGTCCCTTATTTGACATCAGTTACTGCTCTCATAGTTTGGATTCCTCACCGTCCAACAGAAAAGATAGTCAGGGTGCTCTTCCCTGGAAATGCACCACAGAATAAAATCTTCGAGGGCCTTGAGAAACTGAAACACTTGGACTTCCTGCGATACCCAGTGGCTACCCAAAAGGACATATCATCTGGTGCACCTCCTCCCATTATCAAACAGACTAAAATAAGATCAAGAACTGACAGCAAAGAGAGTCTCAAATCTTCCCCCAAACCGCACCCTAAAACAACAAAGAAAGAAGCCAGTGGGCAGGAGGAAGAGTCCAAAAGTGACATCACTAAAGAGAATAAAGCAGAAAAGAAAGAAGAGAAGAAACTCAAAAGTCTAAAAGCCACCAAACAGCAGAAAAACAGTGAGGTGGCCCCTGTGGCAGACAAAAAGTCAGAGAAAAAGAAAATATCCAAGGAAAAAACTACCAAGCAGGAGAAAGCGTCCAAGATGGATGAAAAGAAAGACAAAGAGAAAAAAGAAGTTAAGAAAGAGAAACGTGAAGTAAAGAAAGATGAAAACATAAGAAAAGAAGATAAAAAAGAAAGTAAAGCCAAGGAGAATAAAAAGAAGGACCCAAGTAAACCAGAGCTGAGAAAAATCACTAAACCTGACCTGAAGCCGTTCACTCCTGAAGTGAGAAAAACTCTGCATAAGGCTAAGACTCAGGCTAAGCCCAAGACAGACAAAAATAAAGCAGTTAAAGAGGAAGCAAATGAGAAAAAGCCAGTCCCAAAGAACATCCCTGAAGAGATTGCAGCAGCAGCTTTGGCTGACAGGTCCATTGTGTCCTCCCCAGAAGACCTCACTGAGGACTTTGAGGCTCTGAAACAAGAAGAGTTGTCCAAACTTAAGACTGAGCCTATCCAGAATGATGTGATGTCTGGGCATTCAGTATATACAGATACCAAAGTTTCTTCCTTAGTTTTCCGTGATGAGAAAGTCACACCCCCAGCTACTGAGATGCAGTCTGCTTCACCGTCATCCCCTGTCAAACAGGAAGAAGAAAACAAAGACAAGGGTGCATCAGAACGGGTTGCAGCCACTGGAAAGAAGGAAGCAAGCGGTGGTTTTGACAAGAAGTATGAAGAGGAGAAAATGGAGAAATATGCCAAATACCCGGTAAAGGACGACATAAAAGACAGATCAAAGAAGAGTGACAGCTCTGAGGAGGAGGGTGATGTAATTGAAAAGGCCGAACTTGAAGGAACAGAAGATGATGAGGTCTTAAAATATAAAACAGAGGAGGCGAAAAAGGAAAAAAGCAGAAAGGAGTGGGACACTAAGCCAACTGAACAAAAACCTTTATCAACCACAGCCCTGTCTGGGCAAGTAGCAACCACCGCCTCGGAGCAATTCTCCTTCATCCAAGACGAGACCATCCCTGGTTACTCTGAGACTGAACAGACCATCTCTGATGAGGAGATCCATGAGGAAACAGAAGATAGGATCCCACAGCTGCGCTATGATGTGGGCTCCTATGACATCTCTGTCCCTGATGTCCCTGGCACCTTTGACTCCATGCATGGTATAAAAGAGATGAAGAACTCCACTGTGTCTGATGTTCCAAATGCCAAACCCAAAGCCTTCATGGGAAGTCACGAGACTGAGCTTGCACCTTATCCTGCCATCATTGCTGCTCCCCTTGCAGAAGAGGAGCACATCTCCTCAGCAACATCCATTACAGAATATGACAAACTGTCATCCTTTGCCACGTCTGTAGCTGAGGACCAGTCGATAGCCTCTGTGACAGCGCCTCAGACTGAGGAAGCTGGGAGGAACTCTCTCTTGCTTGACACCATCAACAGTATCCCCTCACGTGCTGAGGCCACCCATGGGAAGGACTATCTGCACTCAGCAGGAACTATCTCACCCACCTCCTCTCTGGAGGACGACAAGTGCTTTAAGTCTCCTTCATCTGATGAGTACCAGCCCAATATTCCTGAGATGGAGGGTGATGCAAAGATCAAATCAGTCCACGAAGAAGAAGACGATGAAGAAGAAGAGGACGAGGACCAGACTCCGAACGTTGACATCCCTCTGGGTAAACTCCAAGAGGGCTATGAACATGCAGCCTCCATGATGCTCCAGGAGAAGGAGAAATCTCCCTCTGCAACTTTTTCTCATCCTCCCTTCTCTACCATGCAGTACTCTCCCACACAGGCTGTCAAAGAAAACCAGTCTCTCTTTAGCACAGAGGGATTTAAGACTAGTGATGATATAAAGCCTGTGTCACCCCCTCCATCTTTCTCCCCTGGGTTGGAGTCCCACTCCAGGCAGGAGAGTGAGGAAAGATGTCTAAGTCCAGATGACAGCACCATGAAACTGGCCTCACCCACACAGTCTGTGCCTACAAGCAGTGGCTACTCTCCGACAGAAGAGAAACCCTTTAAGACAGAAGACAAAGATGAGGCAGTGAACGATGTTAAAGCTGACTACCAGAAAACAGATAAATCAGTCACTATCTCAGACAATACCTCCTTTGTGGGTCTGCTAGGTGACAAGACAGCGGTTGAAGCATCTGAAGAATCCAGTGAAGACAATGAGGAAGAAGAAGAAGAAGAAGAAGAAGGAGAGGACTGTTACGTCAAAAAAGATCTACAGCCTACTGTTAAGGCCAAGCTTATGGAGGCAAAAGAGGGGTGCTTCTTGGATGATGACTACACCTTTGAGGCAAAATCTGCAAAGATAGAAACAGAAGTCAAGGGCTCAGACAAGACACAGGTGTCTTTTAGCACAGAGGAGAAACCAAAACCTAAAGTGATGTTCTCAGATGAAGATGAAGAGGATGATGAGAAAGATGATGGTTTCCCAAGTGGGGTTGGGTCTGAGCCTTCATCAACAGATCAAAGCAAAGTAGACTTAAAAAATGAAAGCACAGAGAAAACAGATATCACTTTCAAAGAGCCTGAGAAAAGTGTTCATTTCAGTCTTTATGACTTTCCAGAGAAGGAGAGCAAAGAAAAGGCCTTGTATATAAGACAAGACACGCCCTATGTGCATGGCAAAACATTCTCTTACAGTGACATTTATGACAGTAAAACAAGCTCAGTGGACTCTGATTCATATCATCAGGAGTCCTTAGATAAAAAGGACATTGCAAAGGGTGAAGTGGATTTCCAGAAACACGAGCCCCTGTCGCCAGTAACAGCCACAGACAAGATGTCAGAGAAAGAGGGATTTACCATCTCTTTTGGAAAAGAGTCCTCCACCTCATCGTGGCTTGACTCCAAGACCACTTCTGCCATACCTCCATTTGAAAAAGAGGTCAAAGAAAAGGAGACATTTGAATACAGCACAGGCAGCCGATTCCCTTCAGTGGCTGATAGACCTGAGGCCTCGTCCACTTCTTTATTATCAGAAAAAGACTCCTCTTTTAAAATGCAGACTGACGGCACAAAGCCCCAGACGTACTCCTCAATGACAGCATTTGATGTAGACAAACTTGCTGCCACAGGCTACAGCGAGAAAGGAGCGTGTTTGGAGATTGATATGCGAAAACTAACAGCAAGGGATGAGGAGGACTATGATGATGATGAAGTTGTCGATGAAGATGATGAGGAAGACGAAGATGAAGAGGAGGAAGAGGAGGACGACGAAGGTGCTGTTGATTCTGATATGGAAAAAGGTGCCAAAGAGAAGTCTGAGAAAGAAGTAAAAAGTCCAATCAGCGAAATGTTTGGCTCAAATAGGCCTGAATTTATGGTTTCTATGGCTGGTTACGGCTATAACAGTCAGGGGAAGCCAAATATGAAAGAAAGCAGCTCCAGCTCACTCACAAAGGCTGAAGACAAAGCTAAGGCTGACTCCTCATCCCTCAGTGGAAAGCCAATGGATTTAGGGGCTACAGGTTTCTCTGGCTACTCCTCAGGGTTTGGGTACTCATATGGTAGTGGAGAGAAAGATTCATTTTTATCAAGTCAGACCACAGACAAAGGTAAAGAGGATTTCACTTTGAAATCAACAGAGGACAATTATTACCAGAATGACAGAGCTGATCCTGATTTTGAGAAACAGAAGACACCAGACCTTCTGAGTAAGAGATCACTGGACACGAGCTTTCAGTACACGACCACTGCTGCTCCTGGGTACTCCTCCTCTTCGGCCTATAGCTACTCCTCCTCCACATCGGGCTCCCTCTCCACCAGCCGTCAGTTCGGAGAGGAGCTGGAGACGCCTGCCGAGCCCCTCTTTGAGTACTCCTCCTTTAAAGACGAACACTCACTGGTCATGGATTCTCCCTTCTCCAGCTCCGCTGGCGCCAAAGACGACTACCTAGAAGTTTCTGAAAAACAGATCACTGCTACAACCACGGCTGAGTCCACCTCCAGTTTAGCCCGCTTCTCACCCCTCAGCCCATTCGAGGAAGTCAAATCCTTCCCCTCGCTCTCATCCAGTGCCTTTGCTGAGGATAAGAAGGAGCATACGACTTCATTAGGTGGAGTTATGGACAAAGGCCCTCAATCAGACTGCTTTTATAAGCCTGAATGGTCTGAAGGGTCCAAGCTGGATACAGCTGTTGGGTTTGGGGCCTCAGCAGGACCGTTCTCTCAATCTGCAGAGCTCTCCATGGACAAAGAGGCAGCCAGTGCTGCTCTGTTTGGTGTCACTTCCTCACCACGCCCAGACGTAGAAGGCAAGCATTACTTTGAGGAGACTGACAGCAGTGAAGAAGAGGATGAGGAGGCTTACATGCGTGAGATGACTCGGAGGTCGCCTTCCAGCGGCCTGGCTGATAGTCTCTCATTTTCTGACAAGCCTGTTGCTCCAGTTGCCAGTGAAAAGATTGGTGGTGCACTCCCTGATGTTCTTGGCTCCTACATGCCCTCACCTCTCCAGGCCAGCAAGCCAGACACAGTCAATGGCCCCACGGAGGTCAGCTCAAGCTCCACCCTCCTTGCTGGAGCAGCAGCCAGTGGTGCATCTTCAGGCCCAACCAAGGTGGAGTCCAGAGAGGGAGCAGCATGTTACAGGAGCTCTTATGAGTGGGAGATGCCAAAGCCCCATATAGGGATGGTGCCCGGAGACTCCCCTCCTCATTACCGTCATGATGATGAGTTTGAAGAGGAGTGTGAGATGGAGCCAGAGCACCCTGCCCGTCCACTTTCACTCTCTTCAACCGATCAGTCATTTCGCTCTCCGTTCTACGCTGAGGAATGCAGCCGAGGAGGGCAGGATGACGATGATGACAGCGATCAGGATCTTGCTGGTGATGTGCCCATGGGAGCCACCTCCTCTTATACCAGCCGCACCTCTCCTGGATATTCCTCCTCCGAGTGCAGGCAGCGCAAAGAGGACCTCTCACCTTCATTCATTAACCCATGCATGCGGCAGTTATCTAGCGACGAGGATGATGAGGAGCAAGGGCGCAGAAGTGACCAATCGCAGGGCGATGAACAAGACCTGTCGGTCAAGAGAAGGGCTCACAAACAGCCCCATCATCACCAGTCTAACAGCAGGGAAAGCAGCTCTCTGCACCAAGCTGGTGGCATGTCAGCAGGGCTGGGTCTGGCCACAGAGGACACACCGCCCACCTCCGTCAGCGAGTCTTTAGACTCTCAGTCAGACTCTGATGTGCCTCCAGGCACTGAGGAATACCCCTCAGCCACTGGTGAAGGCAACATGGACTCAGATGAGGATGCAGACTACATGCCTGTTGATAAATTATCCGCCACGGGAGGAGGCAGCCATCATTCCTCTAGGAGGAGCCATGACCCTCCTCCTGCTCCCCTCATGGACCCCTACCCTCACCCATCACACCCAGATGTTTGCATGGTGGATCCTGACTCTTTGGATAATGGCTCAGTTAAGAAAGAGCCAAAAACCAAGGGCTTAAAGAAGACTTCGGGGAAAACCAAATCAGCATCCCCAGCGAGGCGCAAGAGGTCTCCCATGCCTGTCAAACAGACGCCGTCTCCTCGCAGTGCCTCGCTGAAGAAGAAGGAGGCAGACAAGAGCTCACGTATGTCTCGTCTGTCAGATGGACAGGGCTCCAAAGACGATGACCTCTCCAGGTCGAGCTACAACCCTGGCAAGGGGCTGACTAACGGTGTCAAGAGCAGTTCAGGTGAACAGATTCATTAAAAAGATAATTCTGAAAGTTTTTCAAATATAAATGACATTTCATTCTACAAAATAGATTTTGTAAGATAAATGTTTTTGCACATAGTGACAGTTTGGTTTCGTTCTCCCACCCAGGTTCTCAGAAGTCCAGCTCTGCTGCTGCACCTGGCCTTCCTATTTATGTGGACTTGGCCTACATTCCCAACCACTGCAGTGCCAAGAATGTGGACCAAGAGTTTTTCAAACGCATTCGCTCTGCGTACTATGTGGTGAGCGGGAACGACGCAGCAAATGGTGAACCAAGCCGAGGTGTCCTTGATGCACTGTTGGACGGCAAAGCTCAGTGGGGATCAAACCTACAGGTAACATATCCAACTGTACTTGTACTTGTGTTCTGAGATGATCTGCTTATTTATATTGTTTCAGGGTTTCAAATGACCCCCTATCAAATAATAAAAGTTTGTATGTTTTTAAGACGGTATCAACTTTTGATTGTAGTGTTTGGTCTGTTTAAAGATGTTGTCTCTGTAGGCCACCATACACAAACTGTTTGCCTGTTGCTCCCAAATGCTTAATGTAAACCAACAAATGCAATGATTTTCACACACTTTTCCTACAAATGTTGTTAAAGTTTACAGGCATGTAAAAGGGAGAGCTGCTAAAACAATCAACATTCTTGAATTTGCAGCAGAACTAACACTAAACATGAATAACTGATAGACACCTGGTATGAATTAAGCTAGCTGGGGTAGGGCATATAATATAACTGTAATCACAGGATGCTGACAGGCCAAGTGACATCATTTTTGCTATAATACACATACTGTATGTAAACATGCACAACTCATCATGGTTGTTAAATTTCACAAAATGACGGCTGTGCATTATAATAACATCAACAGCTGGACACAACTTTGGGCTTTGCTATATTTCCATCAGATAAGTGAGTAGATTGAGTCTGAGACCCTCCCCTTGACAGCAAAGCAAAAACTAAGTGGGCGAAGCCTGATATTTGCAGTTTCCCTGAGGACGGAGGTAGGCGGGAGTGCTCTTACTTTCCCATCAAGGCTCAAAGTTAAAAATGGTCTAGATTTACTTACTTGCACCCCACAAAAAAGTGATTTTCATGTACTTTTCATTGTACTACATGTACAACATATTTTATTCTAGTCTGCTAACTCTTGACATGTGAAACAAAATGTTAATTTTGAATACATTTTGACAGTTTCACAAATGTCCACACTGTGTGGAAACCTGGTTTTCAATTCTTTTCTATTGCCCTTTTTATTCTATATCCTAGATACCCGTCCCTGCACTTATCCTCTCAGCTGTGTCAGTCATGACATTTCGTGATCTCTTGTCTCACTCTTAGGTGACGCTGATCCCCACCCACGACACGGAGGTGACCCGTGACTGGTACCAGCAGACCCACGAGAAGCAGCAGGAGCTCAACATCATGGTCCTGGCCTCCAGCAGCACCGTCGTCATGCAGGACGAGTCTTTCCCCGCCTGCAAGATCGAGTTTTAAGATCCTCGATTCCTCTCTCCCTCCTCCTGGCCTCCCCAGTGTAGATCTGTTTTTAATTGCTCTTCTCTATTGCCTGATATGTAAATCTGTCTCTGCTTTGGGCACTTGACCGAAAGCAGAAACAGATCTGGATAACTGTCTATTTTTTTCTAGATTTTTATTCATTTATAAGCTTGTCGTGGCTATCATCATTTGTATTACAAAGGTAGTTTTCTGACAATTATGTCCTCCACTACATTATCCTGTGAAAGGGAGAAAGCATTTTTTTCTGTTTCTTAACTCGTCTTTTTCCCAAACCCTGTGAGACAATGGAGTCTTTGTTTATTGGCCAAGACAAAATGGCCATTGCATTGTCAAAAAAAAAAAAAAAAGACAGAGCGTCATATAGGAAACAATATAAAACTGATGTTTGGTTGCTTGTCTTCTAATTGGCCTAATCAAAGCACAAGTTTGCGCATCTTAAAGCCAGTAACAAACTACAAAATGATTTTCTTCCACTGAAACCAATCAAGCCTTTCACAATACAGATGATCAATTTAATACATTTGCTTATAGAAAATCATCATTGCAGGCTTTCCTTTCCTGTATTTTCCCTTTCTGTCGTTCTTCTAAAACAATGACAGTCGTGTTGAACTTTGTTCCTCCTACTGACATAGTGAGATAGAAAATGTTCAAATAGACTCCAGCGGTCCTTTCACTATGTCTTTTGAGTATATTTGCCGTAGCATAGGGAAGATCATATTCAAAAGTCTATATTGTAGTGAATTATGATATTTCTACGGTTATCTCAAAGTGAAATCAATCGTTACAGTAAGAATTTCTCGGTGGCTGTTATTTCCTACAGTGAATTTGACAAATATGTTTCTCTCAATATAGTTGTTTCTGTAGTCTTTGATGTATTTTTTCAGTGTATTTTCAGTTAACATATCGTTGCAGATCATGAGGAGAACTGAAGGCAGAGGCAGTGACACCAGTACAAAATCATCATCCTGATCTTTGGATTCTACCTGTTTATATCTTTACATACAGAACAGCACTCTGCATTCAAAGCTCCTTAGAGGAAAGAAGACAAACCTCATACCAGTTGCTGCGTCTAAAAGATCTTTATACAAAAGCTGTGTTAAAGAGTGAAGAATGTATTCCACTACAACAATAGGAACATGTGGTTGCGAGGAGAGATTGCGTTTGCTTGGTGAACAAAGATGTGGGCTGCTTGGATTGATGGTAGAGGTTAGACTGTCACCCACATGTGCCTTTCTGTCCTGCTGTGCTGGAAGGGAAATTAAATGTGTTTTCGTCATAGAGATTTAGGGTATTTCAGTGTGCGGTACATCCACGGCTCTGTGGCAGAGGCTTCGGCGAGCTGGTCTCCTCTGTTGTTGTGAGTTTTGGTGGTGAGAACGTCAGTGCACAAAAAAGGTCTTAGTTGTACATATTGAGCATAAAATGGCACTTTTAAAGCACCAACTCAGTATTCCAGCAGTTGCGTTTTAGATTTCCTGGAGCTGCCACTCGAAGCACAAATAGTAACCAGTGTGCAAAACTTAAAGCTTAAAGTTTTAGCTTTTTTCAAATTTAGCAACATAAAAATGTATAATCACAGCATTTGCACTGAAAAACTGTGCTATTTGTTTTTCCTGGTTCCTTTAAATTATTTCAGAAACACAGTTTGTCTTGTTTGCAAAATAGTTTTTAGCCACAATCACCTTAACTTATTGCATCTTGCTTTTAAATTGTATCATTTAACTGGCAATTTTCTTTCCGTTCAGTGGTAAATCAGTGGATGTTTTTAAGTAACACTTAATATTATGTGTAGACGTGTTTTAATTTGATATTGATGATTTTATATTTTGATAAGTTTTGAGTAATTTAATAGATTACAACCAGGAACAAAACCAACTATTCAACAAATGACAGGACCAACACGCCTCACTGGGGTTGCTATTTTATGATCCACAGTAAAAATCCAGATGTTCCTCTGTATGATATTTTATTCCTTCGACTCATCTATTGATGCATGTACAACAGGTGCATGTTCATAAAGGCGATGGCTTTTTAAAAACCAGAGGGCTGCAGGGAGCGGGGCCCAAACCTCCGCGGCTCCAGGTGATTTGAATGTGAAGATGCAGATTACCTTTACGTTCTCTGTGGAGGACTCCTGGTTGCCTTGGTTATTGTGCATCATATGGTGCATCCGACTCATCGGTCACACGGGCAGTAACAACCTTACTGCTGCCTGCAAAACATCCTGACTCTGTGCAGGGAAATTAAAACCCACCACAGTTTCTTTCTTTGGATGACAGGATACAGTTTGACAAACAGTTATGATTTCTGTCTGCAGGTTAAAATGTTGTCAGTGCGATAAACAAGTTACAGTGTCACACTGAGGAGATGGTGTCGAGTTGAGGCTCCTGTTTCCTGCTGAATTAAAAAGATCCATTAACGGCTTCTTTGATGAAAGGGTTAACCGTGACGTCAGTGTTTTCCTGTTAATCCACTGTGCTGCCCAGTCAGTTCATGACAGTGTTATCTGCATTCCTATTTAATACTGCATCACTGTAAAGGCTAATAACAACAAAATCAACAGTACTCACATACGAGTAAAACCACTCAAAACCCAGACTGCCAGACACGAGGGACTCAGCTCACTCATGTCAATGCATTTTTATCTATACAGGCTTTCCTATTATACACACTTTTTTCCAGACAAAGCTTAATACACACACACTCACACATAACCGCTGCATTTTCATGTCGTGCAAAACAAAAAAAAGAAAAATATCTGTGGCATTCAGACTCGTCTGCCGTGAAACAAATCATCAGAAACGCCGTTGGTTTTCAGTGAGCCCTGCTTGTACGTGCATGTGTACCTTTGAGTTCTCCTGTAATGTAATAGCTGAAGAAAAACCGACTTAACATAGAAATGCTATTTTAAAAGATGTATATTTAAGAAGCTAAGCTGTCCGGTACTGAGGAGGTACATATAACCTGGCTGTGCTGTGCTGTAAAGAAAGCCTTGTGATCGTTTTTTTTTTTCCTCCTTTCAGCTTCATGGTTCTACTTTCATCTCTTGTTTTAAGTGCAATATTCTCTTTATCTCTTGTTAAATGCTTAAAAAGGTAAAATAGAAAACAGATTTATTGTTAAAAGGGGGAAAAGTGTGGTGAAGACCAATAAAAACATCATTTACTGAAGAAAAATGTCTCCCTCTTCTTTTCCCTTTTGTATCATTACATCACCTAAATGTTTTTCGTCTGTAAACTTTTCTTTAATCAAACTGATGATGGGATGTCATTTGTAGGCCGCTGGCTCCCAAACCTTTTAGCTTGTGATCCTTCATGACCTAGAAACGCCTATTAGCGAACCCTCCTTGCAGGTTGCACACAGTATGTCTAAGTGCAGTTTGGCCAAAGGGTGAGGTTTTATTTTATTGGTTTTTAGAGGCCTGAGGAGCTAAAACTCCTTATACTTAAGAGTTCACAGCCACACTAACATGTCAGTGCTAACATGCTAATGTTTAGAAGGCAATAGACCCTTTTCACGGCACATTTTGACAAAGCAGTAAAAGCACAGGTGTAAATAATAACATTAACGATGGCTCCATTCCATTAAGCCATGTCAGTAGTGAGCATGTCCAATACCAGAGCCCTGGAACTGGCTCACCTAAATGGAATGCAGCCATCTTTAATGGTATTAGGCTCATTCGAGGTGAACTGCGCCTCGCCTGGAAAGTGGACGAGATCACGCGGCAGCAGCAGGCTTCAACGAATAAACAGGTCCCAGAAATATTTACATCCTGTTAGATCCACCTGTAGGCCACCTGTAGTTTGCAGACCACGTTGGGATAGCTGGCTGAAATAACCTTTATTTATTATTCATATCAATCACACAAGACATGTTTGTTAACAGATTAAACCTTCATTGCACAACATACAGCAACAATCTAGCATTAAACATTACAATTACACAGAAAATTAGTCAAAATGAAGAGCCAATCAGCTCTTTGATCAGGCGTTTCCCATCATGCCCTGGGTCTTGCAGTCGGTGGAGAGAAGCTGCAGCACCTGGCTCTAAATACTGCGGCCGCCTCGATCTCGTGAGGTTATCGTTGCCCACGTGTGCATGAAGTCAGAGCGAGTCGGGATCAAGTCAGACACAAATCTAACCAGCATGCATTGTGCAGCAATCGCCGGTGATCGATTCTGCGCAGGCCTGGCTCATCTCGAACCTATTTATTCCACCTGTGCTTTTCCTGCTATTACATGTCAAAATGTCTGCTGTGAAAAGGGTTCATGTTTACTGTGTTGACCATCTTAGGTTAGCATGCAAACATTTGCTAATTAGTACAAAAAAGTACAGCTGAGGCTGATGGGAATGTCATTAGTTTTGCAAGTATTTAGTCATAAACCAAAGTATTGGTCAAATTAATATTTTGACCTGATGATGGGGCTGGATCATCAAAGTGATCGCAATGTCCAGTTCACCCTGAGGGGAACATGAATGTCTGTACAAAATCTCATGGCAATCCATCCAAAAGTTATCGAGATATTTCACTACCAGAGGCGTGTCCTCAACAGAAATTACACCTCCAAAAGTAGGCTACATACTAAAGAAAACTAAACACATTCAAAAATACTCATCAGACAAACTAAGGTCCTGCCTCTGACCAGGCAGTTAGCCAGTCATAGTCAAGGATAATAAGACCCCAGGCCACTCCCTGGACACGCCCCTGGACACTACAAATGTCACCCTCATGGTGGCGCTAGAGGAAATGTCAGTAGATCACTAAAACTAAACTCATTCGGATTCATCTTCTGGGCACCATGAATATCTGTACCAAGCGCCAAAATGTCAAACTCATGGTGGTGTTAGGCATTATGATGTATCCTCTTGGGACTATGAATGTTCAGCAGACTGACATTAGAGCTGTGCCTCTTAGCGTGACCAAGAAGTTGGCAACAAACAAACAAAAAAAGAAATTGTAGCAGAAACGATTTCTCCTCTTTGCCATCTTGTTAATCATCTTCCGACCCATTGTGGGGTCCCACCATCAAGGCTTTGGAGACACCAGTTTTCCTTCCTCACTGCCTCGGAGTGTAAGGATGATGTAATGCAGTGAGGGCTGAACACACAGAGAGGTCTGGACACAGGAACAGTGAGGGCTTTGTTCTGACTCTGTTAAACCCTTTTTCAACAGTCTGAGTCCGAAGATCTGCAGGGTGGAAGCGTTGCGGCCCTGCGGAGCTCATATGAGCTGTTTGTCATGCGAAACAAGCAGAGCAGAGACGGCCGTGATTGGTGGAGCATCGACTCCCAGCTTTTTGCTGCCAGACACTGTTTGCTCTTTGTGAAGCTGATACTGTGCTGGAGGCTGGAGGACAATCCCCGCTGTGAGAAGCTGCTGAATGGATGCTGCAATGACATCACCTCCTGGGTCACATGATCAGGGTGGAGAACAGCTGGAACTATAGATGTGACAGTACATTTAGTCAAGTACACGGCTGGGTATCGTGTTCAATACAAGTACTCACTTCCATAGTGATACTTTTTCTCAATACCTTACTTTGAGGACTAACTAAGTACATTTACTCAAGTACTGCACTTAGCCAAATGATTATGCCATTTTATGCTACTTCATACATCTCCACTACACTTCAGAGGTAAACACTGTACTTTTTACTCCACTACATTTATTTAACAGCTGTAGGTACTAGTTACTTTGCAGATGAACATGTTACATACCAAACCTATGAGCTTGTAAAATATGATGCACCTGGTAAAACTAGATAAACTACCCAAAAGTATATAAAGTAGTAAAAATTAGCTCCACCTCAACCAGCTACAACATTAAGATGCTACTTAAACAGTAAATCATCAGTAAAAATATTCCAGTAATACAGTAATTATAATAAATTATTAAAAAACAATGTAACTCTGACGGGGCCATTCTGCTGCCTGAGTAATTACATAAAGTACATTTTGCTGATAATACTTAAAGATCTTTATTCGTAATATATTTTTAAATACTGGGCTAAGGCTACTTTAACTTACATGAACCATGTGAATACTTCTTCCATCACTGGAGAAATATAAATATGTTTTACAAACCCCCCTTTTCATTCAACCAGAATGTTGTCTAACCACAAGCAGCTGTACAAGAACTTTGCCTAAATAATTTGGATTAATCATTAAACCATCAGATCAAAGAATACGTAAACAAATCTGACCAGTCATTTAATGCCAAAATTCAATAACTGATAGTCGATACTCTGTGCTATGGACTCATTTGGTTGGTAAGTACTGATGGTTGATACTCAGTCCTACTCAAGTACTGCGCTTAAGCAGTATTTCTACTTCCAGTAAATCAGGTCGGCTGAGTTTATGATCTCCTTCACGTCTCTTCTTAAAACACTTTTATCAGAGAGCCTTTCCTGATTTTACTTGAGTCTTAATTTTCTTTGAACTGTCTTTTATTTCCTTTAAAAACATTTTCTTTTCATATTCTCGCCTTTTGCTACACTTGTATCCGTTTTCTTTTAAACCCTGATGATTTTATGACCGAGTCTGTTTTATTTAGCTGTATTTGTGAAGAACTTTGCAACGTGGCTTTTGAAAAGTTCTCTATAAATAAAGATTATTATTATTCTATTTTGGGAGATCTATTTTTCCTCCACTACTTCAAGAGGGAATATTCACTGTACACACTACATTTACCTGACAGCTGGAGTTACATTGCAGATTCAGATTTTACATTCATCATAAACTGATAAAACACCACTTCAGCACAGCGCCGACCTTCACAGTGACAGCACTCTGAGATGCTGCTGACTCTGGACACGTTTACCCCCAACAGACTTATTCGACAGAGCAACAGTCTGACTTCAGAGCTAATCTACCTGCTGAGGTCTGAGTATCACCATCAGGGAGAAATACATGCCTGCTCACATCCTGTAGTGCACTGTTGGTCTGGGGCTGTTTGTTACAGTTTGGGCTTGACCCCTTAGTTCTGGTTAAAGGAAATCATGTACAGTATACTTTGATATTGTGTCAAGAGTTAGGGGAAGGCCCCTACAGAGCCCCGAAACATTAAAAGATGTTTGGTTTACATGAGCCAGATTATGTTGAAAATCAAATATCATATTGGAATTCAAGCATATTCCTAACTTTGAAAACATAACAGTTAAAATTAAGCATTTTACAAACTTTTAAGACTTTATAGGAACCCTGAATATCAGTCTGTTTTTCTGACATAAGGTGGTAATCCACCTCTTTTACAGTATCCACCTTCCCTCAGTTTGCCTCATCTACTGGGAACGATTATATTGATTGATTGGCCGCAAAAAATGTCATTCTAGCTTTTCAATACGGTAAAATCTAAATATTATAATTAAATAAGCAGAACAAAGAATTTGAGTATGTGTAACAACATTGTTGCAATCCCTAAATTCTATATACATAATTGTAAATATTTAAAGGTTTCATTGATGTTTTATGGAAAGTTTACTAAGTCGTTATAAAATTATTTTATTTAACTGGGTTTATTTTAGAAGACAGAAACAATAATATTACAACAAAGCAGACCCACAAATAGAAGTTACATTCCAATAGCTGTATTTTGTAACATTGTTGGAAGTATTACAGTATACTGTGGACGCTCCATATAATGATCTTTCTGAATCCAAATGACTGACTTTACACAGACGAGCTTATTCCAGAACAACAGACAGGAAACACTTGTGGAAATGGTTGAGTTGTGGAGTCGATCAGCTCGGCACAGTCACAAAAACACAGTGCATCTAAACCGAAGCTTGTTATCC
Organism: Macquaria australasica; assembly: GCA_005408345.1. NCBI lineage: Eukaryota > Metazoa > Chordata > Actinopteri > Centrarchiformes > Percichthyidae > Macquaria > Macquaria australasica. The sequence goes on from SEMN01000700.1 coordinate 44,455, forward strand.
AGCAGGTTGAAATATATCAGACATGAAACGTGAGAACGTTTCAGTTCACAAAGCATTCAGGAGAGAGCGGCTACCAAAGCTCAGCAGGGAGATCTTTATTGGATTACTGAACAGTCTATCAGACGATTCATCCTCAGTGATTAAAAGGTGGATTTCAGAGTAGGTTTTAAAGGGTCAGTTCACCCAAATTACAAAAAAATATTTTGTCACCTCTAGTGGTATCTAGCCATGGAGATTAGTTTTATTTGTACAGGTTTTTCAGATTTCTGACTCTTTTCTAAACCGTCCAGTCATTACAGAAGAACAGCTGTACAATGATTTTTTCTTTGAGTTCACAAATCAAAAACACCCCGACATCACTCTTTCCATGATTAGACTTTGATTCATAAGTCTTATAGAGTTATATCATTAAATTATTTTATCCCTTTCACGTGTGCAGAGAGCCAATAGGAAATCACCCAGAGGAAGTCTTGAACACGTGACCGGAGAAGGACTGTAGTGATCTTGCTGTGTGGGCCTGCAGAAGCCTGAAAAACCTTTTCAGTGCATGCGCCCAATGATTCCCAGGAATCAATGGGTCGCCAATCTTGAAACGCATACGTTTTTCTTAATGCATCCATGACTTAACACACTCTGAAAGTCTTGTTGTTGCTGACCTCCCGTGGTTTAACTTCTCATCTTGCTGCATTGATGTACAGGTGTACTCCAGTACACTGTGACATCACTGTTGGGGGTGTGGTTACAGTTGCAACAGTGACAACCTTCAACCAGAGAGGGTAGTAAAACACTAGCCAAGTTTTTATCCAAATGTAGCACAAATTTTGACCAAATTTCCAGAAAATCTGCAAAACAAAATGACAGATTTATGAGTTTCCATCCACTACTGTTGTGAAATATTAGTAGTAGTAGTTCATTAAGATAAACAGCTGGTGGCACTATTGCTCTAGTCAGGTGCCATTAAACCATTGCAGAAGAAGAGGGCGCAACAAGATGACGTGATTAAAAGAGCTCCAGTCAAAGCTCAAACGATGGAAAACATGATGGAAATATGAAATTTGAGTTTGTTTCAATTAATTTTTTGAGGAAGGTGGTGTTAACAGCTATTACTGTTATTGCTCTTATTATTAGTATTACGATTATAATATTGCTCTTAGTATTATTTCTGTTAATGTTAACATCAATACCACAACTATTACTTTACATCCCTATGTGGAACTGTACTGTGCTGCTGTATGTTCTCTTTCCTCCTGCTCTCTCCCTCCCGCTCCCCCCCTCCCCCTTCAACCCAACCGGTCGAGGCAGATGACCGCCCACCTTGAGCCTGGTTCTGCTCGAGGTTTCTACCTGTTAAAAGGGAGTTTTTCCTTGCCACTGTCGCATAGTGCTGCTCATGGTGGGAATTGTTGGGTCTCTGTAAATATAAAGAGTCGGTCTAGACTTGCTCTACTCGAAAAAGTGCCCTGAGATAACTTTGTTATGATATGGCGCTATATAAATAAAACTGAATTGAATTAAGTTACTCTGTAAGTATAGAGTACAGCAGCTCCAAAGAGAACCGTTCACAGTGAGGTCTGAATTATCCAGAGCGATGTGGACACTGGCTCTTAAAAGTTGTTGAGCTCCACAATTAGACAGAAATGTCTGACATGTTTTATTTTTGTGATTTGAGCAAATTGACCCTTTAAGCAAACAGCACCTGCTGCACACAAGCAAAACAGAGTGATTTTCTGTACACACACACAGACAGACAGGATGACGGGTCAGAGTTTCACTAACTCACAGTTGTGTTTACCTCTACAGTGCATCGCAATGTAACATGAAATCCCACTGATTAAACACAGAATTGCACATCAGCGTACTCATCTACCTGAAATGCTTCTCAAGCATGTGTGCACCCCCCCCCCCCCCACACACACACACACACATCTGCTACATAACGGCTTGCCACAATAAAAGCACATTTAATGTAAAATGCCTCTCCTGTTTGTTCAGTGATAAAATGAGATTAGCTTTCAGATTTTCCCACATAATGAGGTGATTTTACAAAAAATATACAATAGCTATCGTACAATTAAATATCTGATGTGGGTATCAAAAATACCAGACTTTTCCAAGATGCAATTTCAAAATAAATATTATTTTCTCTATCAATTCCTACTGATTATATTAAATCTTCAATGAGGCTTAAGGACTTTGGCAGTAAGCAGTGCACACACAGTTTGACCTGGAGATTAAACACTTATATTTTACTGGCAGTAATGAAGATTCAGCTGCTGTCATTCAGCTTTTGTTTTTTTTAAATCACAGATGCAGGTACTAAACACGCAGTGCCACAGAAGCTCAGCACAGGACGGACGCTGGCATGTGACGAAGAGCCACAGATTGTATTTTCTCTGTCTTGCACTGCATTTCTCATAAAATCAATGGGTCTATAAGTCTCTGTATCCCGTAACAAACAGACAAAACAGAAAAGCTTGAGCACGGCTGCCTCAATGCCAGGACATGTGCCCCGATACTTGTCACCTGATCGTGATGGATGTTATGAAAGCGAAGGCTAAAACTTCACTACTGCAGCTGAAAGTAAGAAAGACGCAAGACAGACTTTACACAATTTAAAGCTCCATTAATCAATATCTTTAAAGGTCACAATAAATCAATTCAACACATGAAATGTCTTTTGGCCTCTTTAAGCTCATTGTTTTAGTTTTACAGCACGTTTTCTGTACGGTTTAGACTCAACACTCTGATAACCTCTGATAAATCTCCTGTTCACTACCTGCTCAGCACAAAATGGCAGACAGACAATGTTAGCGATGAGCTGGTGAACATCGTGGAGCATCTAGCTGCTAAAGAGCCAGATGTTTTTCTCAGGAGTTGGTGGAGAGCAAACCAGAGCTAAAAGGAGAGAGAATATTGGACTTGAATTCATCATGTGGACACAAACTCCAATGATGTTCCGTGTCTGCTGGATGTGTAACTAGCCAACTGATTGCTAACACTTTAGCTATAAGGTGACAACATGTCAGGGCGTTGCTGCCCCCTAGTGGTCAAAACATTGATTAATGTAGCTTTAAGGAAAGGGCTTGTGCAACAGCATATAAGCGACAGTAACAGAGACATGTTACATTTAAACTTGACGATGAAGCTTCACCTTACAACAAGTGGCTTCCTACATCTTTACAGATGGATGAAGTGAACCAGTGGACTGTCAGAGGGGGCTCAGTGGTGTCACTGGCGTGTGCTTTTAAAAAGGCAATGAACAGCATGTGTGGCATTGTCATATAATTCTCCAACACAGAGCCTAGTGGGAGGATCAGCTGCCTATTCGTTACTACTCAACGCACAGTCATCAAGCTGGAGGAGCTGGGAGGCCCAGCTGGCTGTAGCTCAGTACAACGCCTCACTGCTCATGACTGACAATAAGGATGATGCTAAAAAGTAAAGTTACAGGTGTAACCGCAGTAGTTTCTGACAGATCTGTAGCCTGTTGTTCTGGGGGTCTTCGCGGCCTACGGCTCTGCTGTCTGAGGGGCCCCGACCTCTAGGGGCGTTTCAGGACGGGGGAGGCTTTCTGGACTGTCCATCCACAACTCCATCGACTCCTGAGTGTCAAAGAACTCGTCAGGTCCCTCAGGAGACTGGGGCGTCTGGGAGCTGGAGCCCGCCTCACTGCTGCTCTCTCTGAGCTCCAACAGCACAGGCAGAGAGCCTGGGAGGCAGTAACTCTCCATCCGACCCAGAGTGAGCTCAGCTAATGCAGAGCAGGGCGGTCTCAGGCCAGGATCTGAAATTGCACAGCTGGAGGCCTCCATGGCTGCAGAATCCACCTCTGGCCCATCCTGGGTGCATTCAGGATCATCAGCCTGGTGACCAGTAACAGCGCAGTGCTCAGCATCATCCTCTGGTGAGTTATTTGGAGTCAGAGGGACTTCAGAGGGGTTTGAAACAGTAGGGTAAGTGGGGTCAAGGACATGTGACCCGACAGCGGCTGCTGGCTGAGCGGAAATGTTTTGCAAGGAGTGAGTTTCCTCGCTGCTCTGAGGAGTGAGGGAGATCTTATCACTGAAGCTGAAGCGTGGGGAAGTGTCAGCCGTGGTGGGAGAGGACGGTCCAGCGCTGGATACTGTGCTGGATGGACCGCTGCTGTCTGCAGGAACAGAAAATAAACCCACAGCACCAGTATGAGAGGGAATAAGAACAGACAGAACTGCATTGTTAGGATTCATTTAACTGAACTGTTTAGGTTTCATTTGCAAGAAAAGACCAAAGTGTTGTGCGTTGGTTCATTGGGTTCTGTGGAGCAATGAGTCTGAAAAGATGACAGACAGCACTAACAGAGACCAAGAGGCTGTAATGGATGACTTGTATCCCATAAATAATCCACAGACGTCTGAAACTGAGACAGCCGCAGGAGGCCAACCTAGAAATGTCATGAAAATCTTGGTGGGAACAAGGAGACGCTGCGATACTCACACCAAGGAGGTCTGTCAGAGCGAGATCTGAGAGAGATGGAGGAAGAGACTCTCTGAGGGATGTACGAGTCCACTGACGGCTGGTTGTGTGTGTCAAACATGGCTGATAGAGCTGCGGGGATAAAACAAGCACCACGGGTCAAGTTAAGTGACAATGATTATGATGATACTGTAAATAACATGAATGTGTGTGTCTAACCTCTGGTAGTCCTCGTGTGTGGATCCCCCGCGCTTTCGCACACACCGGCAAGGAACTCGTTGACCTGTTTAAGCGACAGCGAGTTGTGCAGCGTTTCCAGAGGGTAGATGGAGGGTACCATGGAGCAGCCTTCGAAGCCTGCGGCAGAGGAGAGACACGACGCCCACAGGCACATCAGCCCTCAGTTAGACCGGGAAGTCAGAAGAGGAGCAGGCAGAACCACTTCAGCTGATGCCCGACACCACCGCCCCTATGCCAACCTCCTCAACACAGTGCTCTGAATTCTTCTGAACGGGCCCTAACCTGCTGTGAACTCCGACCAGCCTCTACGGTTCATGTCCACACAGGCAAGCTGCAAAAACCATGCTGGACGCCAAGACAACATGACACCATATCAAACGGTAACAAGTCTACACGTCTCAAGAACATAACCTCTGCCTCTCTGGTCCGTCCCAACACACAGAGGCTGCAGTTCTAACAGCAGCACAAGGTGGTCTAAGCTGTCCAGACTGCAGCTCGGGTCCAACACGTGTTATCGAAGGCAGTTCATCCACTGTTAGTTCACAACCAAGCCGCCGTTCACAATCACAAAGCATCAAACCACAGCTTGCCTCGATCGTCTAAAACCTCAGAGGAGGACGTTTCTACTGTGTTCGCCTGCGCAGGCGGTGAGCACGCCAGATGTACAGCAAACAAGCAGGAATCACATGCTGGTTAAGGTCAGGTAGGAGGGCAACTGGCATTCAGAGTTGAATGTAATGTGGATTAATAACACCAGTTTCTGCATCTTTATGAAACATGGAGGTTCAGGCTAGTGATGATAGATTATCTGCTTAGAGCTGCAAGTGTAAAGAAATATTTAATCTTGAGCCGAGACAGCTTGATGCCGCTTTGTCAGCAGCAATCTGTTTCCTGTGTCACCTAAACATGTAAATATTCATATATAATGTTGTCAAGAACCCACTGCCAATATGACGCTCTGTGCAATATGTTGATTTATATACAGTTTGTGGAGGAATGTGCTGACAATGTACATGTTTCTATTTCACTTCCTCTGTATACAGGGGTGGGTGTACCCGAGTGTTTCGGTACTGATACCAATAGTTTGAGGAATGTAAACATGTTCTATAAAACTCTTCCTTCATGTGAAGAAATGCACCAAACTTCTCAGTGCATCAATGTTTAATATTGTCTAAAGACAAGCAGCAGGATTTAGTCTAAAATTAGCAAAGTTTCTGGATTTAGATCAGGAAAAATCTGATCAAAGAATAAACAAACGAGACAAAAGATATGAGCAAGCATTCGTCTATGACTTTTGACACCTGATACTCTCTGCTACAGACACATTTCAGTCTGCACTCAAAAATATGGAGGTCTGATGTCCAGCCCTCCCTGTGCCAGATGTTGACTTTGGGATCACTGCAGTGGGTGTTGGTGAAGGTGAATCCTCCCATTTTCTTTGTAGCTTTTATTACCGCTTGTTTGTCGATTGTCTGTTGCTGCTGTGATAATTACATTTCCTGCCAAGATAAGTAGTGTCATTTTTTCCATGTAAGTGGCCTCAATCTTAAACCAACTGGAGAAACAGTAAAAATGGAAATGATGCGTGTTGCTGTCTTACTGTGAGCATAATTACAACACTAATGCCAGTTTGTCTTGCTTCTAGTAAACAATGCACAAGCCATTGTTACTGAGCTTCGTCTGGAGAGTGTACATGTTTCTTTTTGACAGTGAATGAGAAGAGAAAAGAAAGTGGGACAGACCAGAACACAAAGTCTGAAATTAGAACCTGCAAAGTATCTAATGTTGGACTCCTCTGCCATCACACCAGCTGCCTGAAATCTTTTTAAACAGACATCTGACTGCACAGTCTTTGGTATTTTGTTGTTATCGGACTTTAGACCTATGCGTCACAATGTCCTGTTGTTTAGTTGAATTCTGTAGAAGTAATGTGACGGGTGATGCCAGAGGCTGCCAGCTTTTTAAAAAAAAAAACATTTTAGTTTTGATTAGAGCTGAAATAATTACTTGATCAATTGTTTAAGTTATTTTTAAGCAAAAGTACCAAACATTTACTGGTTCCAACTGCTCAAATGGGAAGATTTACAGGTTCTCTTAGTCCTCTATGATAGTTCACGCAATATCTTTGAGTTTTGGACTGTTGGTCGGACAAAACAGGACATTTGAAGACGTCAACTTGGGCTCTGGGAAATTGTGATGGGGATTTCCCCCTATTTTCTGACATTTTATAGATCAAACAGCGAAAATAATTGGCAGATTGTTCGATAATGAAAATAGTTGTTAGTTGCAGCCCTACTTTTCTCTTGTTCGGTTAAATTCCAAAAAATGTGGCTTCAGTTATATTTCATAAGGTTTAAGAATCTCTGATCCTTCAAAAAAGAAAAAAGAAAACTAACACAATTACAAACTCTAAGGGTTTACAGATTGGAGAAAAGGAGGGGAAAAAGCTATGGACACCACTGCAGAGGGGAAGGAAAGTAGTCGCAAAAATGGCCCAAAATCCCAAACAGCTCACACTACTCCAGCTTGCAATCTGCATAACCACAGAAACAGGCAAGCATGCAGAAACATCAAGAGGCAAAGCATGAGAGTCAACCACAGAACAAGCACAGTCCCAACTAAACCGTGAGCAGTGGTTGAACAGGGCGTGAGGCTGGGGGTATGAAGGGCGGGGCCAGGGGCTGACCGTAGAGGTACTCTAGGGGGTCTTGGCCGGAGATGAGCCAGTTTCGGAAGAGGCGGAGGTGGTAGGAGCACTGGTGGAGGTGGTGGACCAGCACCCCGTCCAGAGAGAGATGGCGGCCCAGGCTGAGGTCAGTAGAGAAACGCCTCAACAACTGGGCCACATGGCGCTCCTCCAAGGGCTCTGAGGAAGAAGAGGGAGAGCGAGGAAGGGCAGAGCAGTGGAGTAGGAGGGGGAGCAGTATAAAAGACATGAAACGATAGGATATGAGCGAGGAGGAAGGAAGAGAGAAGGACTGAAGTATGATACAGATGAGAGGGGAAGTAAGAGTTTGGAGAGAAAGGGAGGGATACAGAGAGAGGAAATAGAGTTCTGCAGGACTGAGTTCTAAAACCCTGAAGTGAGTGAGCATGTTTGCACTTCCTGTTCCCTCATCTGGAAGTCAGTGGGTTTCTTGAATGGGTTTTTGGTTCGATGCCTGAAATAAAGTCTGTGGTTAACACAAGCTGAAGAGATTTTCACGTTTTGTTGTGCGACATAAAATACGTCAGTAAATACTCCACTCATGAATTTTGAAGCTTTTACGTGTCTTAAAAAAGTCGGTTGCTAGCAAGTGGCTAAATGAGACTACAGAGGTTGTCGGGGACATTAAACGTCATCACGCCGAACACAGAAACTCATCTACTCACTCGTCCGCCTTTACAGCCTCGTTGTGTTTATATTGCAAACTATTCTAACTCAGACTTTCCCAAAGGCTTTAGAAGAGGTCAGTGCGCAAAATCAGATGACAATTTGGAAGCTTAGTGGTGGAGACGTTGAAGTCATGTGACCGTGGTGTAGTTTGTTTATAGCCTAACGTTAGCTTTTTACTTCTGGAGATTGACTTTACGCTTCAAAGATCATAAAAGTGTTGTTCATTTGTGAAGATTCTTGCTGAACAAAACGTGCAAGTTTCATAAACAGCTGTTTGCCACAGAGCTTATTTTCTGCAATAATTCAAAATCCAATGGAAAAATCCCATTGGCTTTTTGTCGAGGGAACCAGGGTGATGCTAACTTCCGGGTTGGACTACAAAATTACGTCATCCCTGCAGCTCTCTATTGGAGGGAGAAGTGTAGTGTGTGCGTATGAACGTAAAAGAGGCAGCCAACAGCTCATCCTGGCCGCCAAACAGCCAAAGAACAGACGAAGCAGCAAATCATCTCAAGCAACTTTTCTAAAAATCATCCAGCACTTTAGCAAGGCTCAGAACAAGACACTGAAAATAAAAACAACATGTTGCTCCTCTGCAGAATCTCATTTAAAAAGCTGTATACTATAATAAATAACACTGATCCAATTAACGAGAATCCACGAAGGAGCAAGTGTGACAAGACATTTATAGGAAGCGCCAACAGTGTCGCAGCCAACTCTCCAAAGACATACTGCTGAAGCTGTTAAATGTGCAGACAAACCTCGTGTCCACATTAACAAACAATTTGGACAACTGATGTCGTCTTATTTAACCGTTTACGCAAAGCTGCAGCTGGACGTTCGGTGCCAACACAAAACTGCATCACCGGGGGCCGTCGTACCTGTCGCAGTGCACCAGAGAAGTGGAGCCACTGCTGTGGTGGATGTGTCATCTTGTGTTCCTGTGGTGAATAATATAAGTAAGAGAAAAACATACTAATATAGTGTGTGGAAGTTGTACTCAGTGTACGTGCATGGTATCATCTTAACACAAAGTGGTCATTTTGTGGGGTCATTTGAATTTTAGTGTCCACGCGTTACTGCTCGGGTTGATACTGCAGGTCGACTCTCGCAGAAACTTGCCACCGAATGTGGATGAACATTTTCGCCAGTCAGACCAGTTAAACGACCAAAAAGGCAGAAAACTCTTCATATATCTATACGAAGCAATCCAACTTGGCTATTCAATGCAGAAGCAGAGATCTACGAAGTTTTACAAAATTCCTACTGACCAAAACTTGCCTATTTAATCCTCTTAAACCATCCTTTTTTCCAGACACAGTGGAAGGACAGGGAATATAGCTGCTTCACAGCAACGTTAATATCTATGCCTCCCTTCTGTCTCACCGTCCACACCCAAGAAATGATCCAAAAATCAATAAAAATAGCAAAGTGGAGACATTCAGTGGTAGCTACACATATTGTCATTGAACTTCTTCATTAATAATTTAATATTTGCCCCTTTTTCAAGTCTTGAAAACACTGAGCAACCACATCTGTGCACTGAAAACATTGAAAAGCATGTGTGTGCTTATGCATGAGAACAAAACTGGACGATGTTTGTCAGAACGGACACAGGAGATGGGGTGAACAATGCTTTTAACCCTTCCTCTGCTCTGTCAATAAGAGCTGATCTTGGCTCAGTCAGCTGTGATTGAACCGTATTCATCCTTTAATCCAAATAATACAGGCAGCCTGGTTAAAATGACAGGTTAGCATTACTGAGGGGGAGGCATGAAGCGGAGATCAGAGGAAGGGTTAAACATTCGTGTGCTGTTGGTGGCATTTTAACAATGAGCTCAACTCACATCTTCTACAATGATGGCAACAGGTGTGTATTTTATGTAATTACTCTGTACACAAGCACACACACGCACACACACACCTATCCACTGGGAACAAAAAAAACAACTGAATTACTGGGTAATGGTGATCAATTTACAAATTGTATGCAGGATGTTAAACAGGGTTCCCACCCTTGGCTCAGTACAAAACTCCATCGTAAGGCTCTTTGCTTTGTTATGCTGCTTTTGAAACATGAAAACAGTGAGGGAGGGATGAAGCTTTAAAGGTTTAAATAAGGAAAGATGAAACTGGTTGCTATTACCAAAAAGAGACCGGCAGGGTTCACTCATTATTTATGAGTATCAGTTTTCTGAAATAAATGAGAACTCCACTGATTTTAACTGATTTTTGTAAGCTGGTTTACTAGTCTTAGGTAATACTACTCAGCCTGTGAAAACAGTTGTATAAAGTCTTCTGTGGCTCAGGAGGACAAGAGTTATCTCGGCTAAGAGATCAATTTTTAACAGAAAGCCTGAGTTACAAATAAGGGCGTTCGGTTTGGAAGACGTTTACCTTTCAGGGAGGATCTAACGAAAGACACTACTGGTGTTTTTGGAGCTTGACCCAAGCTAGGGACTAAAAGTCAGGATATCTCAGCCTCTGCTGCTTCGACTCTGAACCTTCTTTGTCTCTTGCAAGTCCCCAAACTTTATGGAAGTTAATGAATCAGGGCTGATATTGTAAAAATCTTTGACATTGACCTTCAGAAATGATTTTTCAACTGGCCCTGTAACACAATAGCTAGCTGATATCTGTTATGACTTTAAAGAGAAAAACGCCGGCAGTAAAGCAGAAGATGCAAAGCAAAACACGGTCTCACAATAAAGTTGATCTTTATACTACAAGCGTCGCTACTACTTCCTCTCTCCAGGCACCTTGGAAGTATGTAAAATGCCAAAAGTCTCAACTGTGCTTGATATTTTGTGTAAACATGACAAGGAGACAAAGCCCAGATAGACCCAACTCTCCTCCAGCAGGGCCAGAACAGGGATTTATTTAGGCTGTGTCCAAAATCAGTCCCTGCTCTATATTCACTAACTGCCATTTTATTTGAGTGGCTGAATTCTGAGTGTGTACATTTGTCCACTATATGGCGTCCTCAAAAATTTGACAATGGAATGAAAAAGTAGCGTCCATGGCGTGTACACTACATTCTGCTAGCAATCCCACAATGCAATGCTCCGCCTTTTAAAGATGAGAAAATGGCTGTTGTGCGACTCTACACCTGGCAGTGATGACGCAAAAATGATGATGATTAGTAAGTGTGTGGAATCTCAATTTACTGCTCACTACTGAGTAAACTATTTAGTGTCTATTATACAGGGAGTAGTAAACGAGTGAATGAGGAAGTGGTTTTGGACACAGCCTCAGAGTTCATACCATGTAAACATTGCACAGTATGACTAACTTTGTATTTGTATGGCTTGTGATACAGGAGGAGAAGGGCTCACTATCACAGCAGTAATGAAGAACTGCTGGGAGACAAACTAAAATTAAGTCAGACTCAGGCTGGATTTAAAATGGATATATTATGATTTCTTTCCCCATATTGTGCTGCATTAAAGATTCAAATTTAGTAAATGTCTGTTGTGTTTTGTTTTGGTTAATTATCCATCTTACCTGCAAAACATTTAACAGTCAGGCGTTTGGCGCTCTATAAGTAAAATTGAATTGTATTACTGTACATGCCCAAAAAAATTGACCTAGCTGGGAAATTGTCTCATCCCTTAGAGAAACCAGGTTTCTCGTATACATCAAGTTTAAGAAATCAAAATAGTCACCCAGTTACTTAAGTATGTGTAAACGCACTTATTGATCCAGTATCATCCTACCAGGAAAAGGGAAGTAGACCAGCGCTGAGACTCTGATTTAAGCTGGAGTGGAAATTTGGGAAGACACTAAATTATATTACTAAAATGTATCACAATGGGACAAATAGAATACAATGGCAACAGTAAATGTAGGTTTTGCAGTGAATGTCTGTGAAATCGGATGATTCAGTTTATTAGAATGCTCTTTAGTTAATCATCCATTGGTTAGAAGTGAAGTCTAAGAAGTGAACAGACAGCGTGTAAAAGACTGTAAATTGGAAATGATTATCATTTATTCCTGCTGATATACCGTTGGTTTTTTAGTTGTTTTTTTTTTACATGTATAATCAGTGTGAAGATGTCTGCTATGTTTTCTGCTACACAACTATGAGGCCTTTGTAAAAATTTGCTGACATTCCCTGTCTTCTAATTTCTTTATATTTTACAAATTCAATGACCAGTGGGAACCCTGGTTAGAAAGAGAATGTCAGGTAAGTGTTAGAAAAGTAAAAGTCCAAAGCATATGGGTAAACAAAACAAATTTAACAATTAGAAAAAAAAATTACGGAAACCTGGAATGCTGGAGGGCCATGTGAAAAAAAAACCCCAAGGTCAAAAAACAAAAGTTTGAAGACATGCAAGACAAAGGGAGGTGAAGTGGAAAAATACTTGAAAGAAGCAGACGTACCATTAGTCGGATACTTTGCAAACGACACAGAAAATCGTTTTACTGCCGGCATAGACAACAACTCTGAGGAAATAAAAAAAAAAAAAATCACTAGTGTTACTTTGAGCCACAGTAACTTGTATATCATGTTTTATCATTTCCCTGTTCTTTTCTAATGTGGACGCAATGGTGGAAGGATCAACCAACACCTAGTTTATGAAGAAGCCCTCACTGAAGTTACTGTTAAGAGAGAGAATGAGATATCTGATGTTTGAAGATGGCTGTGGGGCAACACATGGATGAAGCATCTTCTGATGGCAAAGTGAGATGAAATGTTTGAACTTAGGATGTGAAGAGTACACACCAAGAAATATAAAACTTCGAAAAACAAGCCCAATATTCAGGTCGAATTTGTACTTTCCTTTCCTCTTCCTGCTAACCATGACAAGATAAACAACAATTCCAGTAAATAGTTAAATGCTGTTCAGCCCGTTCTGTGTCATGTACGGAGACGGAGACAACAATGAAAAATATCAACTGGTGTAGCTGACCAGAATTAAGATGCTTCAGCGTGGAAAAGATGTTAAAAATGACACCAACACTACACTCACGGAGAAGCTTGCTCTGCAATTTAAGCGTACTCGACTGCATCGAGACTAGAATGCTCCCTTTGATTCTTGAAAATGAGGTGGAACAAGATGGATGACAAAGACCGACAGCGAGGCTACACGTGAGACAACCAGGAGGATGGCAGCTGAGAAGAGACTGTATGTCCGTATAATACCACAGTGACACCTACTGGACGACATGACAACAGACATCAATGTCAGCTACACAATCAGGGCCGAGCATGGTGGCCATGTTTTGATGGATTTAATATTGACCGTTTATAATTTCTTTTCACCTATATTATTATTCAAAAAGTTGTTTGAATAATACAGGAAGTCAGTGCAGCCATGGACCATGCAAAAACAACAAAAAACAAAAACAAAAATGTGAAGATCTTGATTTTTGAGAATGAGGGGCAGTTAACGGACACGAACTGATGAACAGTTGCTTCATACATGCAGTAGTTCTAAAAAAAAAAAAATATATATATTGTATGCTGTTCAGAATGAAAAAAAGCTTTCACCAACAGTGAGTGTGATCTCCACTGCACCGTTAATATTGCAGTTGGCAAAAACAGCATAATCATAGACAAATGTTTATGTAACTCAGCTAGAAATGAACCTGACTCCAGAAACTAAGTGTACGTTTATTATACTATAGTATACTTAAATAAATCTGGATAGTAAATTTGATGATGTCGTTACAGGTGCTATTCTCTGTATTCTCCTGTTGTGTTCTTCACACATTACACATGGTCTAAAATCAGTTTGGAAGTGTTAATTGGGCCTGAGGCAGCATGTATACAAACTGCTGAAAAGAAATACACCAATTTTACTCAAAGTGGTGTGAAGGAAAAAAAAAAGATGGAAAAATCCAGTGGTTTTGGTGGCTAGAATGAAAATGGAGTCTAAAAATCCAGAAATTACTAAATACATGTATATGGGCATACATGATATTTATTCCTTCTTGATTCTCACTTTTCTCAGAGCACATATTCTTCCAGTCCAAATTAGTTCTACTGCTGCTATTTTGCACTTTCTCTAACTACTGTAATCACTACTTTTCCCATCCTAAACCTAACCCCTAAACAGTACACATTTCTGCTTAATATGTGCCCAGTTTTCCCTGCAGGGCATCCACTCTGAATGTCAAACTTACAATATTTTACATTTCAGGGCTAAGAGGAGGAAATGTGTGAGCCACTGATCTGCTGTTGCCCTGTGCAGGTTTGTGAAGGAGCGCAGTCTCAAACACGTACCGTCTTTGTAGGACAGACTGCCAGTGGAGAATTTTTTGCGATGTGCGCGTGCGTAGTCCTGCAGGTTAGGGGCGCTAGAGGACCCACCTAGGACAGTGGTGCTGAAGAGCCCGGCGCACTGAGAGCCTGCGAGGGGGGCGGGGGGTGAGGGTTAGTCACCGCTACATATCATGCTGTTACTCAAACAAGTATCCAGAGAGAGAGACAGAGAAAGAGAGAACAGGAGAGAGAAAAACAGCGAAAAAAGACAGACAGGCAGACACAAGGACCCAGAGAAGACCATGTGTCCTGTACCAACATGTCTCTCCATCTCTACACTCCTCACAAGAGGCTGCAGAAAGTTTTTAAAGTTAAGCCATTATGTCAGGATATGGGGCTAAAAAGGAAAAATCCACCCTGAAATCCTTTCACAGTTTTTCTTACCAGTTTGAGACACATTCAATGCATTAAGTGCAATTTCAGAGAGCGAAAAAAGAGTAGCACAGAAAGAGAAAATATTTTGAGGCAAAAGCAGCAAAATGAGATTGGTCTTGGTGATTTTTCTCTGAAAGATGTCTTCCTGTATGACTGTTGAACAGCAGCGCAACACAGCGGCTCCAAAGAGAAGTGGCTGTTCTTTAATTCTGAGGGACTGAGACCAGAATGTGAGGTTTATCTCTGATGTTTTGGACAGCTGAGACTGCATCATTGTATATGTACATTGTACATCCCATGACACTGATAAGAAAAACTAACCACCAAACAACAAAACTGAAACAGAAATGCAACTTGGGGTGGATTTTTCTTTAACAGCCACTACATTCAAGATTACGCTGAAAGGGGAAAGGCTCTGAGATTCACTGCGATGGAAACAGGAGTTTATAGTAATCCGTATGGAACTACATAAAGGTTAACAGTCTAACTCTGGACAGAATTTAACTCCTCAGTAGAGAATCTGAACATGTCACTGTACAAATATTTGATGATTTTCATCACATTTAGTTCACATGGAAAACAATCTCACAATTGACTAACCTCTTGATGCAAAACAACTGTACGTTGAGACCATTTTAAAACCACTGGGCTCATCTTCCAGACAAAGATTTACAGTGTTGGAATCAACTCAGACTCTCCATGCAAAATACATTTTATCCCAGCAGGACAATCTCTGTCCTGGAAACTGGACCATCGAGTCTTAAAAGCAGGTGCTGCCTTTAAATTCTGAATTACGGTTATAAAACTGGAATATTGTCACATGTAGAATGATTTTTGAGGACTGATTTAGATCCCAAAACAGGCATAAAATGTTGCCACCATTTTATCAATAGTCAGTATCATATCTGGAGTCTAATTTTCTTCAAAAACAAGCAAATGCATAAACAAACACATTTATATTTCCATCTGGAGAAATGATGTAAAGACCAGCTGCCTGCATCATTTCCATTACTTATAATGTCCTCCCAGACCAAAAGTCATCTAACGAAACGTGTCCCGCCCGTCCCTCTCACTCTGCACTCTGAGCCACTTCACACCGTCATCTATACACACGGTTGCCATGGAAACGGGGCATTATGACACCTACCTAATCCACTTTGTTTCATCTCAGGGGACTGACGTGAGCAGAGCGAGAAGAGGCGATAACTGCCTACTTTGGAGGATGACGTCTCTGACAGAACCTGGTGGAAGAAAAACACACAGACACACACAACACACACACACACACACACACACACACACACACACACACACACACACACGCGACCCTCAGACAGCGGTAGCTCCAGTGCATTTGATATCATGCACCAGTCTCCATGCTGGCTGCTAGTTTGCGAAAGAGCTAGAGAGAAATATGACCTTGGACAAGAGGAGAGGCCAAAACCACAGAAGAGAAGCTCTAGGTCTATTAAACACACTGATTATATAAGTAAATGTCTGCGGGGACAAAAGGCTAAACAGACGAGTGATTTGACGTTTGACAGTGTTTTCATGGACAATGAAAGAAACGGATTTAGGAAACAGGATTCTGGTGTAATGTATTCTACAACTAGGTGGAGGAGTCTGCATCACCTCCATGGATCCAGTCTTATGATTGCGTATGAGTGGGGACCTCCTCTGAATGGTGATTGGCTCCGACAACGGCACGGCGCGGTCGGTCTCATCTCGCGAGAGGTCCTCCAGGCTGCCGGGGTCGGGCTGTTTCTGCCCGTTCTGAACGAGCAGAGAAAGAAGAGAGAATACGCATGCTGCTATCTGCGGAACAAAAAACACGGCGAAGATGCTTGGATGGGATTCTACCTGCCGGGCTACCTCTGCAGAAGCAGGCCTGAAGCCAAAGCCGGTTGGAGCGTTCTCCTCCTCCTCGACGCCTTTGACTCCAGGGCTGAAGTGAAGCTCTACGTGGAAGCGTTCCTCTGAGGAGAGGTCCTTCAGGGGGAACAACAGACATGTTAGAGATATTGTTTTGAAATTTTTCGATTTGAATAATACATATTCTGATATCTTACTTTGAGGAATATAAAATGTTCTCTCAATTGTTTGAATTTGCTTAAACACATGCAGCCATATAAGAACTCTGCCTGAATAAAATTACTTTAAATTGGCAAAATTATGATTTAAAAATCAGAAAAAAAAAAATATCAAAGAATCAGTACACAAGGACACAAATCTGAGCTTGTGTGCTCCGAGCTGCTGGAACAGTCTGCCTGAGGATCTGAGAGCAGCTGCAAGTGTTGAAGTCTTCAAACGTAAACTTAAAACCCTCAGCCTGGCTTTTGATTAATAATAGTTTATAGACATTATTTACTTTATTTTATTTATGTTGTAAAATCATATTCTATTTTATTGTTATTTTATTATTATATATTTTGCTTCCCTCTTATTGATTTTATTTGTCTTTGTTATGTTTTGTCTTTTTAATCTGTTATCTAGTTTTTAGTTATTATTATTATTACAGCTTTTAAATCTATTTATAACATTTAAATCATTTTTATTTTCTCATTTCTCGTTTTTGTTGTTGTTACGGTCTACACTTGTTCTGTCTTATTATCTTAACATCTGTAAAGCACTTGTATGAAAGGTGCTATACAAATAAAGTTTGACTGATTGAGCAAGCATTGGATGGCAGCTTCTGGTACTTTTAGTTTTCAGTAATTGGTAATATGGACACATTTAGTCGGTATCACAGCGTATTAGGGTTCAATACTAATAACAGGCAAATTTATGTAGCAGGTTCTCCAATAATCTCTGCAGAGGGATCTTGCTGACCAAGAATGAAGGGTATATTATGTACTGTTCTTAAGTACATAAGTTTATATTAAAACTATTGAAAAAAACATATACAAATGTATACACAGACAGACGGGTGCTACCAGGATACACTGTCATGGGGGCCATGTGCCCAGGTGGCTGTATATAACAAATGTAAACAAACCAACAAAAACACTACCTTGTTGTTGTCCTCATACAACATGATGACAATCTGAGTCATGTAGTTGAGTTCAGAGACAGCACTGAGGTAATCCATGGCACGCTTCCACTGCTGGTCCTTCTCCTCCTGTCGCAAACACACACACACACACAGACACAGAGAAAACCTCCATATCAGCTTTTAACCCCGTCTGAGACACATTCAGAGTTCTGCAGGACTGATGTTTGATTGCTTACATCGAGCAAGCCTCCATAGCGGAAAATGCTGAGCAGGGAGTGGACGTGACTCTCACTGGTGAAATACAAACGTGTCCTGACATGGCGCCCGGGAGACATCACACCCCGAGAGTACCTGTGAACAAGACACAGCTGCACTAGATGCTCCAAAACAGTCAGTCCAAACACTTTGCATCATGTCTTTCCATCTAAACAGCCTTGTTAGGGCCCGAGCACGAACTCGTGCGAGGACCCTATTGTATTTCAAGGAATTATTATTATTTTTTTGTCCAATTCAATCGCACTTCTGAGGCCCTAAACATGCTCAAAAACTCACATGCGTCACAAATGGCCAAAATTTTTATATTTTATAGATCTCGCACATGGGTGTGGCAAAATGGCTCAGTAGCGCCACCTCCAAATCTCTGAAAAATTAGCCCCCGCGGCACGTTTCACCTACATGCACCAAATTTGGTATGAATGTATATCATGTCCAGACTTACAAGAAAGACTGTAGGACCCCTACCCTAAACCCAACAGGAAGTCAGCTATTCTCAATACAATTTCCATTTTTACTGCATTTTATGCCATTTGGACGCTTCATACTTTTGCGAACTTGTCAGAGATTTTATCGGATCGCCTTCAAACTTGGACCATGCCATCTTAACAAGTTGGCCATCAAACGATACTCGTGGATTGAGTTTTCGTTAAACGGTGTGCCCGTGAGGAGGCGTAGAAGTTAGGTGTTTCGCCACCAAACATGAAGTGCTTTATAACTGGACTGTACATTGTCCAAGAGGCCCCAAACTTACCATGTTTCATGACCCCCCCGCCCTGAAGGTGTGTATATGCAAATTTTCAACCACAGTCATAGTGCCACTTGACATTGACAGCAGGAAATGACACGTTTTATAGTCTGACATGCAGCTCCTAATGCGTTGAGCAGAACAACCTCAAAAATTGCCAGTGAAGCCTAAAGACGTTGATGATGCTGTACAGTGAAAGTTGTGACTTTTCACCACAGGGCGTGGTCAAGGCGGCACGGCGAATTTCGATGTTCCATCATGAAAAATCAAACTGTTGTAACTCGGCTCCAAATGATCAGATCTTTTCCATATTTCTTATGTTTGATGACATTCCTGGCCTGAACACATGTAGGGGTCAATACGGAATCAAAGTCATAGCGCCACCTGTTGACAACAGGAAGTTACACACCCAATACTTTTAATCAGTACTGCTAGCAAGTTAACCAGATCCACATCAAATTAGGTGAGCATAGACTTAAGACCTTCATGATGCTTCACTGTGAAGATTGTGAGTTTTCATCAAACGGCGTTTCCATGACAACGCATTGTTCGCCATAAACAGGAAGCAGTATTTTGGGGGGTTAGGGATGCATGAAAACTCACCAAACTTTGCACGTGTCATCAGCGGCACAAATGTACATCTGATATTGTTATTGGACATGGGTGTGGCAAAACGGCTCGATAGCGCCCCCTACAAATTTTCAAAATCAAAGCCCCCTCTTACTTTGACGTACATTTATGAAATTTGGGTGGCACATGCACCATGTCTACACTTTCAAAAAAAGCCTCTTGGAGCCATGCTCAAAACGCACAGGAAGTCAGTTATTAGGTGTTTCGTCGCCAAACAGGAAGTGGTTTATAACTGATTCAGACATTTTGCAGCTTAAATCACTTTGCAGTGTTAAAATGTGGTTAGAAATCTTGAACAAGTAGGGTCATGTGTAAAGCAAACACATTATAATGACAAAAAATAATGACGCTGTGTGCCCGTGTCCGGTCGTGAAGCGGCGGATGCTGCACTCCCCGACGTGCGCAGGTGTGCGAGGGCCCGTTCATCGCTGCTTGCAGCTTTAATATTGAATTAAATTTACTCACAGAGGGTGCAGTTTGTTGACAGACTCGTCCTCGTGGGTCCTCTGCAGGTCAAGCTGGATCTTTCTGACCAGTGGGAGGCAGTAGGCGTATGCTATGTCCAGTTTCTCCACTTTATTAATGCCATATTCCTGCACAAACACAGAAAAATGTGCTAAAACACACAACTGCTGAAGTACTAATAGCTCTAACAACCACTGGGTGTTAATTGCTTGTTTCACAGTATATTAAAACACTTCATTGTTCTCAGAGAAGCCTTAATCACAAGGTGATGCAAGACAAAATGCCAAAGATATAGAAAATTAATTAGCAACAAAACTTCATTTTAAGGTATACGAGAACAGTTTATTTTAATTTATCAACACAAAATGTCCAGGCTGTTAGCTGTAAATACATATTACTTTTATTTTCTTGCATTCAGCCTGGTTATTACTGGTAAAGGACTGTGTAACAAACTAGCTTCGATAGAATTTTTTTTTAAATCCAATATTTTTAAATCCAGAAACTGCTTTTCTCCTGGTTCTCTAAGCTCAGCTTGAATTCTCATTAAAAAAAAAATGGAACTATTCTTAAACACAAAAAGCTCAAGAAAATGGTTCTTTGCAGTAGTCCAGATGTCCTCCCTGTCCTCACCTGCGGAATGACGACGTCAGCCAAAGCTCGAGACAGTCTGAACAGCTCCAGTGTGTCCTCCAGGCCCAGAGTAGCGTTGTGGATGACATCATACTTCACGCAGTCATAAATATCAGGTATTTTACTGATGTCGTAGCGGCCGTTCTTCATGCGAAAGTCCCTCTCAAGTTTGGACCAGCGCTGCAGCATCAGCTCCAGTGTCTCACTGTGGTACAGCTGCAGGTCTGGTGAGAAGATTATTTTAAGACTGCACGTATTACTGATAAATCAAACTCGATTTGATTTTGAAATTAGTTCCAGTAAAAACTCTTGTAAAGTATCAAGATACATTCATAAAGGGGCAGTTGAATGACGACATGCAGCAAAGGGCCGGGGCTAGAATCGAACCCGGGCTACTACGGTAAGGACTCAGCCTTAGTATATGGTATGCTGTATGTGCTCTACATGTGAGCTACCTAGGCACCCCTCATCTTACAAATGAAAAGCTTTACAACCTTGAGATCATTCTAAGGCAGACAGAGGAGTTTGCTCACCAGCTGACTTGGGGTCCTCCATCCTTTTGCGGATCTGGGAGGTGAGGCTCTGAATAAGGGCGTAGACCTGGTCGCATGTAGCTACTGGGTTCTGGACTATCTTCATTGAATTCACCAGAGAGGCACTGCAGGTCGGGGCCAGCTGTCACACACACACACAGCACTTTCATTGAAAATCCAATTACACAGAACAAATGAACACTGACTTTCACATTACAAAGACCTCAAAAGCCCAAAGCTGCTAAACCACACAAATCTGGGTGACTATCATTTGATTTAACAGCAAAATGGAGAAATATAATTAATCTGCAAACAGTTAGTTCAAGAAATACAATCCTTTCTGCTTTCATTACGACAGGTTAGTAATGCGCTGAATGATCAAAGGAGATGTGGTCAGAGACAATTGGGTATCCAGGTTAAAAGGTGACCCCGTCTCTACATATCATCCTCTCAGTCTAACAATTACTGTGGGAAACATTTGTCAAAAAAAACTTACTTTAATTCGTAGGTTAAATAGAGAAGTGAGAATACATGACTATTTAAAGCTACAGTTTGGGAGGAGCAGCTGTAGTGATAAGATTTTGAACATGCATACAAACATGTGCGCTTCAAAGTGTAACCACAAAACAGTACTTTAGCCTGTGAGCAGCTCAACATATGCAGTTAAGGTATGAGTGATTCAATGGCACATTCACAGTAGGCAGAACTTCTCCAGCCAGCTGGGGATTTAAACCAAATATATGAATCAAAAGCAAGTTTTTAATCATCTATCAGGCTCATGTGTTCTGGTTCAATACTGGTTATTCCAAGAATTAGTAGCATAAACAGCCGTCTTGTTTCTTGCTGTCTGTTCTCAATAAAGAAAATCTCAATCCATTTGGTTGTTGACAGTGTCACATCATTGCACTTTCATATTTGCATGAGCCAAGGCTAAAAACGTCTGATAATATTAAACATGTTTGATTTTATCGGACGTTTTATGACCAGCTTACACCAAACGATGAGATGACAGGAGCGCGCCACAACTCAAGCAAAACTCTCATGATTTTATTCCGACATTGTAAATGTGTCTGCGACAGCGAAATCGCTTGAAAAGTCGTTTGATGTACGGCCGGAATTAATTACAGTTAATCTGTAAATTATTGTCCAAAATGCTGCAGCCAGAAAAACCAGTGGCATAAAAGGTCATTAAACATGACACAGACCTCACATGTGCTTCCTGTGTAAAAATCACTAGCTGCACAGAAACAAGTCTACCAGTTTACAATAGTGTTTCCCAATGTTGTTTTCCTCCTGCCCTCCTCAGGCCCTCACACGACAGACACGTGTAGCTGAGAGTTGGCGCACAGTTAGCTATAATCACCCTATCAAAGTCTTCATCGGTGAAGTCCCTGTCCTTCTGCAGAATCTCATGGAGTCGGGCCTTGACGCGGTGCTGGCAGCTGCTCAGCGAGTCGCTGTCGTTGTCCAGCAGCCCGTTCATGTTGGCACTCTTCACCATCTGCACCAGGATGGGTGTCAGCTCGCCCTCCAGAGCCAACAAACCCTGCTCACACGGACACGCAGACAAAACCAAGTGGTAATCTGTGAGTTGTTTTGGCAACATCTTTGATGCAAAGTGATAATTAGATAATTTGTCAACAGTGTGGCCCAATACTCTTGATATCTCACCAATGAGAACTAGCATGAACTATTTTACTGGGACCAAGGACACAAAATACCACAACACTTTGTGACATGACTGATCTTGTTGACAGTGTCATTTCTACACTTATAAATGCACTAACAGATTTTACCAAATAATATGGTAACAGTTTACTTTCACAGTTATTACATATCAACAGCTGACAGTACTGGACATCACTCAGCAGTCCTTTCTCATCTAAGGAGGCTGTTAATCTGTGAAAGGCAGAAATGACTTGCTCGGAGAAGGTTGCTCTCCTTTTATCTGAGAATATCTTGCCTTTTCTGTTAGTCATTTGAGACTCTGCAGGTGGCGCTCTTTTCTTTCTATTCAACTACACAGTATTTTCTATTAATTCTAGACTCACACAGCTGTTGACATTTCTGTAAACATAGTTTATGAAATAGGTAACTGCTTATTGATGCTCATAGCAAAGTTGAAAGGTTTCAACAGGCCATAGGTTGAATCATTTTTGTTTGTATCAACGGTGATGCAGAGCAACAGAAAAGACATTTCTATCCTGGATAGCTCTATGGAGCTCTTAGAATACTGCAAACCTTTGCGAAGGCTGCGGCCGTCATCTGCACCCGGCCTTCATCAGACGCATATATCTTCAGGTCATGTCTGTAGGTGCTGTGTAGCCGCAGTAACCCGCAGCCTGGAAATCCAGCATAGTCTCCTACAGAAACACAGCGCCAACAACAACATTAGTGAATACACAGACACTAACCTTTCTGGTTTAAAAGTCCCTGTATAAACTAGGTTTGGTATCAACTGACTGACTTCTCTTCTTTGATAAACCAAGAGCTCGCTGCCACTCTGTGACCCATCTGCAACTGGGCTAAAATATCCTGTGATTGTGTGCCTTTCTTTAATGAAGAGTGTCACTTTCCTTTCCTTTATCTCATATTCCCTTCGCTTTTCTTCCTCATTTTTTCTTTTTTTTTTGCAGCAAGGGTTCGATTTTATCACTGCAGTATTTTATTTCCTTTTGTTAAGAGTCACTTCTTTGATCTATAATATGTGTACACCTACAGTGCTGGAAAGTACCGCACTGTGTTAAACCAAACTGGCTAAGTAAGTAACGAGCACAGCAGCAATAAAGAAGAGAGCGAGAGACAGGCATTTGCATTTAAAATAAAAACTTATTTTAGGATGGCAAGTAACGGAAATTACTTTTATTGCATAACTAAAAACAACAAGTATAATGATTGATGCTTTGACTGTAAGTAATAATAAACCATTAATACAATATTTGCTTATGTGGATCTTCCTCTGTGTATTTTTGACCCACTTTTCATGTCTTTTCTCTTCCCAGCTCTCATTCTGACCTCATGTGGATCAGTGGCTACTCAGTGTGGTGGCACAATAAGCCACAGCCTCTTACTGTGGTAACAACAGCAGTGAAGATGGTGGTTTGCATATGCTGCTGTTTCTGTGCTTAAGACTGTTCTGAAAAATAATAAATAATAAACTTCATTGTTTTAATGCCTCCTTACATGACATTGTTTCAGTAGGAAAACACTGCTGTGTGTCTCACCTTGCCCTCCAGGGTACATACAGCGGAAGGCCCTTCCCAGCTCCTCAGCCTGTACTCTGCCAGCAGGAGTCAGTTCTCCTCCCCACTTCAGCACCAGCAGCAGAGACGGGCCTTCTTTACGCGTGTCTGAAAACCAAATCCAGAGAACCGCAGGTAACCATCACTTTAGTATTTTGGCCAGCTTGAGCTTGGCAACATACTATTTTGAGCAGGAGGTGAAAACATTGTCTTAATATCTTCATACCTTCTTCCTCACTTGAGGTTTTTGGCTGCCCATGGGGCAGGTAAGTTAGTTGCACTTTTCTGTTGATCCCCGAGAAGTGGCCGTACCTTTATTAGCAAAAAAATAAAAAACAAATCAGGAATCATTAAAAGCTTAAGCTTTTTATGGATAAACATGGTTGTATGCCTTCTTCTACCTTTGATAACAAAATGGGGGCTTGCTACTAATGATAATGATGACTACTAACAATGTGGTGTTGACTAGTGTAGAAACAGGAGCAAGATATGCAGTTTCAGGCCAGAAATCTCTTATCAAAATGCAATGATCTGTCATATTCAGCTGTGAAGATAAATGTTGTCGACTAGTGTTTTTAAGAATGCAAGACAAGTTGTGCACAAAATTCCTTTGACACATGTTGTGCTATTACAATGTCTGGGCATGTAAAAGGTTTGAGAAAGACAATAGCCTTCATTTCTCTGTGTAGACGCTGTTTACAAGACATACGCTGCAGCTGTAACAGCCACAGCAGCTCAAATACTCTTGGAGTTGTGTGTGGCAGATGGTGACCTTTCAAAAACACATTTGTCATGAGCACAGGAGGAAGCCAAAGACAAACTTAGGAAACACTGTCCAAACCACTTTTAGGATATTCAACATTATTGCCAAGTTTTAAGGTTTGCAAAACAACCAGACCATATTCAAAGTCTATAATTCCTTTTTGCAGTCTATCAAGGTTTAACACAATTTTCTGAAATGACCTAGAAATGAATGAAATGAATATGAGATCAGGGACTAGTGGCTAATGAAGTGACCCAGTTTACTTGTCACTCACATTTCCAGAACAGTCTTCAGCTGCTCCAGTTTGGACTTCTTCTCCTCTATCTCGCAGTCATTGTGCTGTCCTAGTTCTGCTAACAACTGCCGTGTGATGTCCAGCACCTCCTGTTCGGGTTCAGAGTAACAGGCTGTCAGAGATCATACAGCGCTGCACACAAAGTTATTCACACTCAGGCTGGGAGATATGCGAGTTAACAAAGTAAACCCTACTTAACCATGCCTTTGTCTGACTTATTGTTACCTGCAGTTGTTTTGGCTTCTTCAGCTTTAATTTCCCCGTTTTGTATCCTCCATATTTTTCAAAAAGATCAAAGAACCTGGATGAAACCAAGACAAACGTCAAATAATCGAAAGTCTTTAATCGGCCTTTGCGGTAAAAAGGAAGGCAATAACAGAGATGACCTACATGGGGTTGCGAACTTCCATCTTCATCTTCTGTTTGGGCGTTCTGTCTCCGTGTCGGATGACAGCGATGACACAGCGTAGCTCCATCCTGAAGAGTGCAAGAGGAAGTTACACATCAACAGTAACATCCCATAAATGGACTCTTCTTTTATCACTCAGCACTCTGTTATTTCACTGGTGTTGATAACAACAATCTTGCAACTGTATACAACATTTACAAAGAGTTTATGCAGTATAAACTAATGTAAGAGGACAATCTCGGTCTTAATAAAAAAACATTTAGACACAATAAAGTGATTGAAAATAACTTAATATTTATACCTGCTGATCAACATTAGATAACTTTAAGTCCCCTTAATTACAATGCTTATCCTCATTTAAGTGGTTTACAGTTCATAGTATTGTCTCAGTTTACTAGACTGACTGTCCAGGTACAGTTTATTTATTCAAAGTACACTGAACACACCTCCACTGCAAAAATATTGCTGAACTGATTTTAATAATGCTACAGGATGACTCACATGGTCCCTGAAGTAGTGGGAACGATGGGGATGTCCTCTGCCTCAGTAGGGATGGACCAAGGAATCTGAAACTGAGGAGCCAGCTCACGCATCACGATGTTCCTGAAGAGCCATGAAGAGACACAAATTCAATCAAGAGATCTGAATGGGAAATTAACGAAAGCAAGCTCAGAAGAAAATGGTCAAGTGGACGAGGAAAGAAAAAAAATAAACATGGTACCCGAGGATCTTGGCACAATCGTCATAGTACTTCATTGAGTTCTTCACGAAACTGAAACCGTTGACATCACACACATAGGAGTGTCCGTTGGCTCGGAGAAGATCGAAGCCGCACACAGTTTGCTGCAGTGAGAGGAGAGGAGGACACTTTTCTTTCACTGATGTCGAGATGCAACGGTATCGGAGATGCAACTCCACAACAAAGGAACAAGTAAACTGGGACAAAGCAGACTATAGCTGTGTCTCAAATTGCGTACTCCCGTTAGTACACTTACATGCAGTATACTGTGTACACTATGTACTGACTTGTGAAGTGCATCCATTTTGACAGGGTAGTGTCGTCCCAAAACGAATACTGCTGTTGTGCGCTTACCGGAAATGACGATCGCAACCTTTGACCGCGTCTTCTTCTTCTTCTTAATGGCAGATTGCAACCGGGTGGAGCGTTACCGCCAACATTTACCGCGATTGCCGCACGCTGAAATATCTGCCAGCACGTTTACTCGTTTCATACCAATTCAATTATATTAAAAATGAATGAAAAATTAACATGCTTTTACTTTTAGCCGTAACAATCGCAGCCGCGTCCGCCATTTTCATACGTTGGTGGTCCTCCCCTTCCGCTACATGGCCAAGATGGCGACCGTGGGACCAAGGGTGAGAAGTGTGCAGCGTTCCACACTCAACTTTCTGGCCGTTTTGTGTACATCATCCGGGTACTTACAGTACACTGCATTTTGCCATACTTACCAGTGTGAACGCACTTATGCACTCAAAATACTAAGTTTGAGTGCATAATTACACGATTTGGGACACAGCGTTTATCTTTACTTACCTTGAATGCTAGGCAGACCTTACGGGCCACCAGTTTCTCCATGGCTGAGAGCATGACGGGGTAGCGGACCTCCTTCCCCTCGCTGTCTCTCTCCACCTTCCCGTCCAGAGCAGGAGACTTCCGGGCCTCGGCATGAGCATAGTCCGGCCCCACAGTGTACACCTGAAGTCACATGAAACACCCACAACCGCCAATCATTCTCAATCTCTCAAGCTATAGGCTGCACTTAGTAAAATTATTATGGTCCCATTGATCAAATATTACCATAATAGAGTTGTGATGTGGTCACAATTGTTCTCTCTATTGTTCCCTATAAGCAACGCTTTCACTGTGCAATTCTGTCTGTCACCGGGTACAATCTCCCAGGAAAATGATGGCTCAAATATACAGCACAAATAAATGGAACTCTTACTTCCAGAATCAGTGGCGCCCAAAATAGCTCATCCCACTTCACAACTTTATTTATTTTTATTTTTATTTATATTTATATATATATATATATATATATACACACACACACACACATATATACAGTCCCCTCCAAAAGTATTGGAACGGCAAGGTCAATTTCTTTGTTTTTGTTGTATACTGAAGACATTTGGGTTTCAGATCAAAAGATGAATATGAGACAAAAGTTCAGAATTCCAGCTTTTATTTCATGGTATTTACATCTAGATGTGTTAAACAACTCAGGACAGAGCACCTTTTCTTTGAACCCACCCACTTTTCAAGTGAGCAAAAGTATTGGAACAGACATTATTAAATTAACTTAAAGTGAATAACATTTAATATTTGGTGGCATAACCCTTACTTGCAATAACTGCATCGAGTCTGCGACCCATTGACTTCACCAGGCTGTTGCATTCTTCATTTGAAATGCTGTTCCAGGCCTTTACTGCAGCCTCTTTCAGTTCTTGTTTGTTTGTGGGGGTTTCTCCCTTCAGTCTCCTCTTCAGGAGGGAAAATGCATGCTCTATTGGGTTAAGGTCCGGTGATTGACTTGGCCAGTCCAAGACCTTCCACTTTTTCCCCCTGATGAAGTCCTTTGTTGTGTTGGCAGTGTGTTTTGGGTCATTGTCTTGTTGCATGATGAAGCTTCTCCCGATTAGTTTGGATGCATTTTTCTGTAAATTGCCAGACAAAATGGTTTTGTAGACTTCAGAATTCATTCTGCTGCTACCATCATGAGTTACATCATCAATAAAGACTAGTGAGCCCGTTCCAGAAGCAGCCATGCAAGCCCAAGCCATGACATTACCTCCACCATGCTTCACAGATGAGCTTGTATGTTTTGGATCATAAGCAGATCCTTTCTTTCTCCATACTTTGGCCTTTCCATCACTTTGGTAGAGGTTAATCTTGGTCTCATCAGTCCATAAAACTTTGTTCCAAAACTTTTGTGGCTGATCTCTGTACTTCTTTGCAAAATCCAATCTGGCCTTCTGATTCTTTTTACTGATGAGTGGTTTGCATCTTGTGGTATGGCCTCTATATTTCTTCTCTCGAAGTCTTCTTCGAACAGTGGATTGTGATACCTTCACCCCTGCCCTGTGGAGGTTGGCAGTGATGTCAGTGACTGTTGTCTTTGGGTGTTTCTTCACAGCTCTCACAATGTTTCGGTCATCAACTGCTGTTGTTACCCTTGGCCGACCTGTTCGATGTCTGTTGCTCAGTACACCAGTAGTTTCTTTCTTTTTCAGGACATTCCAAATTGTTGTACTGGCTATGCCCAATGTTTGTGCAATAGCTCTGATCGATTTTCCCTCTTCTCTCAGCTTCAAAATGGTTTGCTTATCTCCCATAGACAGCTCTCTGGTCTTCATGTTTGCTTAACAGCAAATACAGTTTTCACATGTGAAACCCAAAGCCAAAAACAAGAACTATTTAATGTTTCAGCAATCAATCTAAAAGGCAACACCTGAGCGACTAGAAACACACATCAGTCACATGTTCCAATACTTTTGCTCACTTGAAAAGTGGGTGGGTTCAAAGAAAAGGTGCTCTGTCCTGAGTTGTTTAACACATCTAGATGTAAATACCATGAAATAAAAGCTGGAATTCTGAACTTTTGTCTCATATTCATCTTTTGATCTGAAACCCAAATGTCTTCAGTATACAACAAAAACAAAGGAATTGACCTTGCCGTTCCAATACTTTTGGAGGGGACTGTATATATATATATATATATATATATATCTGCTAAAAAAAATAATTTATGGCCCTTTCCAGTGTCTCATATTCCATATCAGAATTATTTCACTCAGTGGTATCCTTTCATAATAATCAATACTCCGTCCATACTCTACCTTAACATCTGTGCCGTCTGTTGGCATGAACTCTTCATAGATGTAAGAGCCCGTCTTCCTCACGCTGCTCTCTGGTGAGTACACACTGCTCCGGCTTCCAATCTACACAAATCAGAATCAAGTTAATTGTCAAGTACGTTTTCACATACAAGGAATTATTTATATGTAAAATCACACAGCAAGTAAAAAATGTGATCCTGAAAATGCTGCTGTCTGGCATAAGCTTTTTTTTTATGAACTGAAACTGTGTACTCTGAATAGTTTCTATAACATCCATCACAATCCGAGTTAAAGGCTGCAGCTCCATGTTTGACAACAGCGTGCCTGATTTATGATAATGCTCTTTCTCTGGCAGAGCAAAAGACTGTTATTGGTTAGTGTTTGGGATATTGTCATTTATTATTGTGTGATCACGGTGATTGTTGAGAGCTTCATCACATGGACATGGGCAGTGACACTGAAAACCACGCCCACCGGAGGGGAAAACTATCGGCGCCACAATATGCAACCAAGAGCTGAAACGCTAACAAAATGCCTGCAGCAGCTAAAAACATTAGATTTCAGCATGTTCAGGATTATTTTAGCAGCCTCTGTCTACCAGAGAGGACAAACTCAACACTGTGGGTCTGTCTCAGTGTCTCTTCTCAAGCTAAGTTACTGTAATTAGTTAAGGCACCTGCAAGCATAATACTGCATAGCTTTCTGATTTAGCCACGCTCCACTATGCTTTAGCTGAACTTACAGCAGTACAGTTTGCCTAAAACTGACATCTGGATATTTGACTAAATGCTGCTGCACACATAGACACACTGAGTGTCAGGATCCCACAGAGTTCCCGTTCTTCCTGCTGATGCCTCACGTCTGGATCCACTTTTGTCTTCTTAAAGGTTCAGTTTTTGGGTTCTGCAGCTTATAAACACTTAGTTCTGGGTTCTTTACCCTGTGGGTAGTCCATCCCACCACACAGCAGCTTTTAGGCATGTTTCTGTTGTTTGCTAGCAGACCAAAGTGACAAGGACACACCTTCACACAATACAAAGTCAATGGGGAGCGTCCAAAGTGGGCGGGACTTAAATGCACTCTGTCTCTATAGTTGCTATAAGCACCTGTTCACGGTGTGGGAGAGAGGGTGAGGGGGCTGCCGTATTTTTTGTTGAGAACCACTTTCTTCTGATCGCTGTGATTATTCTGATTATAATTTTATGCACGTTATAATGAGTTGATCTTTTTCATTAATAAAAGTTATTTAACGGCAGCGCGTCAGACAAAGCAAACCATGCCCGACCTCAGCCTCTCAGCGACTTTTAGTTCGTTTCCTGAAGTCGCTACAATGGTTGTTGAAAGTGATCATTACGGCAACAGTAAACTGGTGTTGACACGACAGTGTCAGTGAGGATGATTCAGGACATAAGTTTGGAAATTTTTGTAACTAGTTGCCAGTTTCATCCCATCTTGCCGCCGATCTTTCAACTGAAGTAGTGTTGGATGTACAGACTGAAAGCAAGGACCTTTCTGAAGAGTCGCTGGCTGCCACCCCCAGCAGAGGTGGGGTAGTAGATGTAGACGTTGTGGTCCTCAGCGCAGACAGGCTTCTCCACAAAAGGCTTCTGGAATATCTCTCCGTTCACCTCCACGTGGTCTTCTCCTTCCACCAGGTTACACTCTGAGACACACACAGCAAGTGTTTGTTTGCCAGGAAGCTCCTTTTCATTACCCCTTATAATATACACAGATGACACTTGCCCCCCCGAGTGTTTACTCTTGAGCCCTGTGAGGCAGCTCTGCACTCTGAACCATGTGACGTTCATTGGTTGGTACAAAAACAGTCATTACTGTCGAGGAAGGGCAGAGACATAAAACATCTGACCGCTCATCAGTCCAGGGACGGTTGCTACGTCACTGTGTAAAAACAGGATTTGAATGGCAGACCCATCATAACACAGCACTTAAGTATGGTACACTTGCGACTGCTTCACATTTGATACTATATTTATCCACAAGCTGAAATAAAACCAATGCAGGCTTGAATTAATGGCCTCAGGATGCTGCAGGGGCAGGGGGCTTCAGGGCTGTTAGCCTTAGAGCTTTTTCCAGAATTAAAAACAGAATTAAATCAAAAGTAGACTGAGTGTAGTCAGCTTCTATTGTGTTTTCCCATGTTAACTGTAGTAAAGTTAAAAGAACAAAAAAAAAAAACAGATATGAATAAATAACTTATCAAATATTACTAATGAGCTGGCAGACTGACCATCTGGTTTATCTGGGTCACGGTTCAGCACAGCATAGCGTGGTAGATCAATCCCTTCCTCCTGCAGGATGCGATACACCTCTCTCCTGTTAAAAAATAAAATAAAATAATCGATAAATACATACACAAACTTTGGTTGTGGTATTCTCAAGCCTCACTTTGCTTTGCATGCATAATTTCAACCAATACTGGAAAGATATAGTTAGGGTAGGGCTGGGCGATAAAACAATCTCGATAGGGCATCGTGATAAAATTTATTTCCATAACTCGATATGAAAAAGATCCAACAGCCTCACACAGCAGAAATAAACGCAACAGCAGCAGGGCAGTCTGCAGTTTTTGGCTTGCACATCAAAGTACACACCTATTTCCCACTACAAAGCATTGTTTGAGCGACCGGTGAAGACAGTGGATGTCCTCTGGAAAAGAGGAAAATAATTAGTGGAACCGAGGGGTGAAAGTGAACTCACGTTGTCCTCCAAAGCTGAGGAAATAGTTGACAAAAAAAGTCTAACACAACATCAATTATATGGAAGTGGTTTGGATATCTCAAAAGCGACGACGCGAAAATTAAAATAGCCTGCAAAATATGCTGTGACGGGAAACACAACAAATATTTTCCATCACCTGAAGAGGTTCCATCCCAGCGCAGGCAAGTTAACTTGTATTGTTTTGTTAAGGCAGATAAAGCAGGTTTGCAGTCAAATGTTTATTCAATATATTCTTTTATCACAAAATGTATTCTGAACAGAGACATGTTCGCACAGTTAAATGTTTACATTATGTTATTCTGTTTTTTTACGTTAAACTATATTCTAAAGTTTAACTAATGGACCTTCCGGTTTCTTCAGGCTTCAGTCATTATCAGGATACTCTTCACACTGGCCGCATTATCAAGTTATATATCGTGATAAATATCGATATTGATCAATATCAATAAAATGATAGTGATCATATTTTTTGCCATATCGCCCAGCCCCAAGTTAGGGTACGTCGGAGTACCTGTCCTGTATGTAGTACTGCATGTTCAGGTCATTGATGAGCAGAGGGTTTCTCAGTTTGGCATAGCTCACTGCCTTGTCCAGCGGGAATCCTGGTTTACATGCAGAGAAATGATTGGATGAATAAAGCTCGTACATAATATGATACTAACAACAAGTTCAGAGTTATAGCTACTGAGACACTGTTAGTGAAAACACAAACACTTGAAATACTGTAGACCCACATATACAGACAGAATGACTCTGCTGGACTAAATATAATGCTGATTGTATTACAAGACAGGAACTGTGTTGGTGTGTAAATGGCATGTGATATCACACATGCCATTTACACAGAATTTGTAATATGAGCATTGTTTGCTTTTGTATGATGCAGCTTTTTAATCAGACAGATATCACCTCTGTAGGACACACGTTAACCATTATTCATAACTAACAAATGAAAAACCACGAGAATCACTATGTGTTTAAGTTCAGGTTAAGTGTATGTGTGTCGTACCCTTTGAGTGGAAGGAGATGAGACAGTCACAGAGAGGCCATTTGTCCACAGGCTCGCTGAGGATGACATCCTCTGGGAAGATGACCACAGTGATGTACTCAAACCTGCACAGCCTCTCCAGGATCTGGGTCATTGGCTTAGACTTGGACTTCTTCATCATGCAGCAGATCCCCACCACGATCTGTCGCTCCGGGGGCTGAGCAAGAGAGAGGAGAGCAACGTTTCAGTGACCTGTCTGAGGAAGCAAGAGAAGCTTTGTCCCATAAATCTCCCATAAACCTTATACTGAAGAACCGACTGCAAAATAAACAGCTACATATATTAACAATTAACAACAAGTTATCACAAAGTAGCTTCTAGCAATCTAAATAAGTCTGTTTCCACTGCTGAGCTTTTGACTATTTTTAAAATCATGACACTTTCGCGCTGTGAGGAAAAGCTGTGCTCTGTATGTCTGTCTGTCCTCCAACTGTGTTGTCAGTGAGAGGTAACTAAGAAAGCCATGTTTCCAAAATAAGGTTGGGTGTAGGTGATCTGATCTCTGACCTGCTGCATGTATATGTAGATTTCCAAAAACCAGGTTACCTCAGTGCATGTAAACGCACTGAATGTCTAAATGCAAAATTGATGACGCCTAGCGGTAGTGAGATGATCTGGTCCCAGTCAAAAGCACAACAGGCATTTACCATAACTGCTGAGCTCTTTTGCGAAATTCTTCAAGTTTTTCATTGACACTTTCACCCAAAAAGTGAAGAACCCCACAATGGCTGCCGAGTGTACACAATGTTAACTGAAAGCCCTGTAATGGTGACTCATCTGCTGTGTCATTATTCACTGATATTCTGATGCTTTTGATATGATATTCTACCAAATTTCTTCCAGCTTGCACCGACCGAGCTAAGTGGAGGAACAGATTATGGTAAAGAGGTTATGCAGTTTGACATCAGTCCCCCACCGAGTCTGTATCTTCGTCGTCCTCATATAGCTCCATGTCTGTCCTCATGCTGTCCTCCAGGACCTCGCTCTCATCGTCCTCGCAGCCCACGAAGAATCTGGGAGCGCCCCGCCGGCTCTCGCCCGGGCTGTTGGGCTCTGACATCACAGTCCCCCGCAGCAGCCCTCAGCGTCCCACCGCGCCATCGTACACCAACACACCGCCAGAGCGGGCTGCCGATGGGAGGGCGCGAGGCCTGGGTAGAGGGACAGGTCCACTCTGCCTGGGCTGGACAGCAAAGCTGGTAGATGAAGGTGTGCGAGGCAGAGGAGCAGAATGAGAGTGAAGGAGCGGCACTGGTTATGTGAGAAATGATGGATCTGTTCAGTCCTCTGCAATGACGTCGTTACTCAAGTTTCTCATTCTTCATTCAGCAAATTGACATCTCATATGACTGGCTTCGGCTTCCCAGGAGTCTTCAGCAACTTGGAGGCTGCAGCTCCAGTTATCTGATGACAGTCCTTCCCCCCATTTGTATGCAAAACTGACAGTCCTACAAGACAAACAAAATAGTTAACATTATTAGCACTGCCCCTAATCAAAGTTATAGCCAAATCATAAAACATACTGTACTCTCCTCATCCATGTTCGTTTACAGGTGGGACTTTGGAAAGGAAATGATGTGTTCACATGTTGCTGCATTTTACCAAACTGGTCAACAAGGGCAAAACACAATATCTTCGAAAAAATCTTTCAAGCATGCAACGTTAAAATCCTTGAAGCCTTTTCTGTGAATAGAAATACCTCCATAAAATATGATGTTTTGCAAACACTATTAATCATCTTACACTGCTTCTATTTTGGATAATGTAGTGTACTGCAGTTTTCCAGTTTGATTGACTGATCTTTGTTTAAAAGG
This sequence comes from Macquaria australasica, assembly GCA_005408345.1. Lineage (NCBI taxonomy): Eukaryota > Metazoa > Chordata > Actinopteri > Centrarchiformes > Percichthyidae > Macquaria > Macquaria australasica. The sequence continues at coordinate 79,608 of SEMN01000700.1, forward strand.
GTGTCCGATGGTTTCTTTCCAACACAGTCTCATTATGCCAAGCTGTGTGGGTAATTCTGGTCTTTGCACAGTAAAAAAAAAAAGAACACCGTATCTGGCACTGCAGATCCCAGCCTATATACCATCACTTTAAACAGAAATGGCTGCGTGCTTGAGCAATAATTACCTCCAGCACTTATTCTACTGTTGCACATTTAACCCTGACGCTGCAGTCTGGTGCTGCAAAACAGCAGCTCTGATCTGCATTTCCATCGCCACTAAACATTAGCCTGTCATGGAGACAGGACAAACCACAACTACTCATCACTCTCTGGCACGCTATAAGATACCCATCTGAACAACAAACCGCTTCACCATCAGGCACAGTCACTCAAGGGTCAAGACTGACTGTTTTGCAGTGGGAAATACTGTTATTAGCATCAGCAGCCTTGAAGGGGTCTGAATGAGATAATAAACAAAACACATAACTGTCCAAAGCCTTGGGGATCTCAAACTGAGGGAACACAAATAAGAGAGCAAAAAGGCCAAGTTCCCTCTACAGAATTTGCTTGTTTAGGTGAAGGTCAACATGACCTAACAGATGCAGTACTCTGCTAATCTTCCTGGGATTCACAAATAACAGTAAAGCATGTATGCAACATGCAAAATGAGGAGTCCATGAATCGATAAGTCAGTCAACAGGAAATTAACAGGTAAATGTTTTGATAATCAATCACCCATTGAAGTCATTTTTTTAGGCACAAAATGCAAGAAATGTTGTGGTTTTCTTTGTCTTCTGTGATAGTAAACTGGGTTATGGACTGTAGGCCACACAAGACAAGCTATTTAAATATGTCAACGTGGGAACTTTGGGAAATTGTGCGCATTTTTGACTATTTTGGGATATTTTATAGACGATTAATTAAGAAAATAATCCACAGATTCATCGATGATAAAAATAAATCAACATTAAAACATTAAACATCAAAGAATGCTTTCTGTGACTTTAGATATATTGTAGACAGTAACAGTTGTTTTTGATAAATGTATTTGTGAGGACGTTATCATTCCATTTAAACATAGTTCAACTTACAGGCGATGGAAATAAGAAAACTGGTTCATTCTGGTCAGGTCTGTGGTTGTTAAGCATAACTACATTATAAATGTTTAACTGCTGCCTGGTACAGACACACAGAAATTCATTCTTACTTCCATTTTGGCACCGAGTTGATTTAAAATAAACTCTTTCCATGCCTAAATGGATTAGTGTTTCAGAGCTTGAGCATAACAGTTAATCTCTTCTATTACACCTGCTTACTCTGGCTAAGAGCAGGGCCATAGCTCCCACTGAGGACATCATGTCCTCTTTACTTTTTATGGGACTTTGGGGGTTTAGGCAACCCAGGGTGCAGGTTACATTCTACAATTTCATGCTACACACGGCTGTTGTGGGGTGAAAACACCTGTATCACCATCATGTCAACTTGTAAGGAGCTTAGAAAAACATATCTTGTTTTAACCCTAACCAAAATGCATTCTTCACACAATCCAGTTGGTTTTAAGAGTTTAAATAAACTTAAGAGGCTGGGAAATTCTGTCCACCCAAGGACCAGAATGTAATCAGTGTCTTGATCAGACAACATGAAAGGTTTTCATTATCGATTAAATGTTAAGTCAAAAAAATGTCCACCACTGTTTACCAGAGCCCAAGGTGATGCTTTCAAATGTCTTGTTTTGTCCAACCAACAGTCCAAAACCCTAAGACATTACATTTACAATGATATAAAAAACAGAAAAAAGCAGCAGGTCTTTGAAGTTGAGAAGCTGGAACCAGAGAACACTTTTAACTTAAAAAATGACTTTCACCATTAACTGATTATGAAAATAGTTGCAGATTCCTTTTCTGTCCATAGACTAATCAATTAATCGACTAATAGTTGCAGCTCTAAAGCCAGTTCGATCATGAGACACAGCCGAGGCTACATTTGTGCGATTCAACTCTAGTGCTGCTTCTTTTTCCCCCCTTTGACCTCTCACTTCATCTCATACGTGCAATCCCTGCCTGAGTTTCTGGATCTCTACTGCACCACTTTCCATTCGTAAACTTGCCCTTTTCCTAAATTTCTGCTCTTCTCGTCTCACAAACCCCCACCTCTACCTCGCCTTGAACCAGATGACGCAGGACTCCTTGCTGGGGCAGGCTCAGACACCTCCTGCAGAGGGCTCTGCCTGGATCTGCTGCAGCCTTAAACCTGCTGGACATTAGTGCAGCCCGAGTCTGCGCCAGCACTTGTTTCAAGAAAACTACTTTTCTCATTCATGGGCGTCACAAACCTGTTTACTTTAAGTTTATTAAATGTCTTTTACCTGACAGTTAGGATTGACATGTTGCCACCTAACCAGCATGATGTGGGTGTGTGGGCGGTAAGTTATAGCCAAATCTTGACTTCAAATAGCCACGCACAGCTCTTTAGTGATGTGCGTAACCTCTTTTCTTATTTTTAAAGACTGATACCAATCATTTCTAGACACCGTCAGTATATTTGACCATTTTAAATTCAGCATTTTACCACCAGAACTTTACTCATTGCAACATGCAGGAGACTATTAGAAAACAGTGTTTCAACAATACATACATGTATGGAAACTAATGCCTTCAAATGAATGACAATTAATTCAAAATATAATTAACTAAGGATTATTTTTATTACAGATTAATCTGCTGATTGTTTTCTCAATTCATCAAATGGCCTATAAAATGCAAAATTAAAAATTAAAAATCCATTACATTCTCTTTAAGCCCAGGTGGCATCTTCAAACTGCTTGTTTAGCCCGACCAACAGTCCAAAACCCCAAACATGTCAAGTTTACTATCACATCAGACAAAGAGAAGCAGGAACTTGGATTTAAAAGTGTCAACTAATTTACTAATCGTGTAATCGTTTCAACTCTACTTGAGTAAATTTAAGCACAAATCTAAATTATTAGGTCGTATTTGGCGTCCAAGGGGCAGAGGAGATTTTCAGTAGGAGGCCCGGACTAATGACCTCAGTATTTTTAAATGCAGTGTAGTGCAGTATGAGCATTTGCGTGCACGACTTCTGATTAAAAATACAAAATGTAAAGAAAACACAGTGTCTGCAGACGCTGTAGCTCCGACATCCTGCGGACGAGCTGAAAGAAAACACACCTGAGTTACACAAACGTTGTCGCTGCACCTGATGGTCCAGTCGGCAGGTTTAACTGAGGAGGGATGTTAGACTGAGCTAAAAAATAATCTTACAGCAACACAACATTAACGTTATGTGCGAAAAGGATGTTAGAACACGAAGCCGTAGATTTTTTTTTTTTTTTTTTTTTTTTTGAAACGTTAACCAAAAATATTAAAAGAAAACTTATCTCGGCTGGCTGAGTTCAAGAAACGCGTTATTTGGCGGAGAACTCGCCGTTAGCTGCCGATCGCTTCGGCACCGCGAAACGCGTTTAGCTGCCGTTAGCTGCCGTTAGCTGCCGTTAGCGCCCCGGCCGGCTCGGCGATGTAAACAAGCCTCCCAGAGCCATTTTGTCTGCATATGAAGCAAATGGCAAACGTCTGTGCGGTTATTAACGCCACCGACAGAGGCTGAAAGCGTGTTTCCGTCAGCAGGGAGCAACGTTAAGCTGAACTCACGGTGCGGCCGAAGGTTCGCGTCGCTTCCTTCACGCTTGACAGTGTGCATGTGAAACCAATCTTGTTTTTTTTTTTTGTTTTGTTTTTTCAGTTTGACGCACGGACCGTCGACGTCTACAAAACAACCAATGGGAAAGGAGAACGACTTCGAGAAGGCGTGACACAAAGACCCACGTCGACCAATGAGGCCGAGATCAAAGTCAGCCGGAGGAGGAGAGCGTCAGCGGCCTCTGGCGGTGGAACCAGGTACAACCACAACAATCATTTTATTTTAATGAAGACGATCGTCCTCCTCGTTACTGTCCAGGTCTTTTCTCCAGCACCTTCCATGTTCTGCCACCTCATGGCTCGCCACTACACTTTGGTGGGAAATTAGAAATTAAAGTGCAATAAAATCTTAAACTGCAAAGTAACTGCATCTATTTGACACCTATGGTAACTTTGCAGATTAAGATTTTTACATTCCCTATGATGAGACGATGAATTAAAATGCATCATCATAACATCATCATAGAGAGGCAGACAGGGGCCAATCTGCTGCATAATGAGTACTTATTATACAACCACTGGACCGCTATGGAAATAAGTGGTGTTAACTTTCAGTGTTTTCATCCTGCGTCATGCTTCAATTTTATGCCTACATATTTTTGCATCTACTGTCACGCTAATTATAGCTGTCTATAAGTTATTTTTATTTTCTACTTTTTAATTAAGAAAAATCTAATTTTAAATTGATTTTATTTTATTTTTTAAGATATGACTTTAATGATCCCAGGTGTAAATTCACAAGCTACACAGCAGTATAAAGTAGTTAAAATTAGCTCCACTTTACCAGCTGCAAAATTAAAGTGAGGACAGGAGGTTTTGTGATGGGCTCTCCAACTCAAAGTCAACATTTCAAAGGTGACCCTGCCCTCCTTCAATACAGAGTCAGCAGAGCAAACCGCCAGCCTGCTGCAGCTGATGATGTAAGAGCCAACACTGACGTCATCGTGTCTGAGCTTCGCTGTGCAGACCAGAGTCTGTTTGACCACCACACCACCCTGACCGTTACATACCTGTGTTCAGGCCAGCTGCTGCTGCTGCTGCTGCTGCTGCGGTGGACTTAGCGGGGTCATAGTGGGCCGTTATACTGCTTATGAAAAGAGCATTTTATAAACAGCCGGTGAACAGGGTGCAAACAAGGCTCTCCTATAATCAAACTGAACACGGAGAAAAATAGAGAAATATTGTCAGTATAGAAGTGAAAATACCTTTTCCCTATTGGCATGAGGTTCTTTATTTTATTTTTTTTACACTAAAAGTCAAATATGGTGTTTGTGTTGCACTTGAAACAGAGTATAGATTGTCAGCTTTATCTAAATTATTCCTTTCTTCTCCTTTACTGCTTACAGCTCCTGTCACAAAGACCCTCTGTGAGGAGGCCCTCCGCCCTCATATGGCTTCCATTTGCCAAAGTCAGGGGTGTTACACTCTCTGTGACTTACAGCACCAGGTCAGACTAGGACAAGGAGGCTCATTATGAATTCAGCTCCAGTCTCTGGTCTCTGGGCCCCTGCAGGAGCTGGTGGGTTTCTAGTATTTGCATGTAAAATGCTATCAGAGACTTCTCCCACCTTTGGCTGGCTGTTAATACCACCAGGTCGTTCCTTAAACTGCCCAACTGATAAATGTGGATGAGGCAGCGCTCAGCTCACAGGTTAAGGTGTGGCATGTGGAAATTTCCACATAACGGTCAAGTAAGTGCTTCATGTCATTCTCTTTACCATGTGCACTTGTGTACCAGTCCAGGGGATAAGTCTGGTGATGTTCTATGTTTTTCCTATTGTCCATAAAGCCTGTGAAAAGACCGAAACCAACAATGAACTGATCCTTCTACAAAGTATTTTCTGTGGATCGAAAGCCTGATAAAACTTTTTTCTCTGTGCCATTACTGTCCAAAAACTCAAACACATTAATGAGTCTACTGTTGCACTGCCTGACATGTTTCTTAATTACAATCAACGTGGGCACTGCACTGTTTATTTTGAGTCAGTCCCACGCACAGCGTCCTGCTGCCCACCAGCGCACCAAATCCACAGCTGAAAACAGTCCCCAACAAACACTGCATTTACTGTTTAAATGCTAACAACAGTGGCCAGCAGTTTTTGGAAATTATTCAGACTTTATTTAGAGTGTCTGTCTGTTCACTTCTCATCATCAGATGGCAAATATCTGTTTTCTTTTTTTCTCACATTTCAGTATTCAGAGAGCTTCTCAGAAAAAAAGATTTAGTTTTATTCATCTTAGTGTGGAAATGATAGAAGAGAAATAGACTTCTTTCACAAACATGGTAGACAAAGAGTCCACTTAATCTTAGCTGGGTAAAGATCTCTTCTCAATGCATCTGTATCACTTTTCATAGTAGTGTACAGATGTGAGTGACAATACTTGCATTGTGTGATCAGAGTTCTGCAGGACTGAGTCCTAAAACCCTGAAGTGAGTGAGCATGTTAGCTCTTCCTGTTCCCTCATCTGGAAGTCAGTGGGTTTCTTGAATGGGTTTTTGGTTCGATGCCTGAAATAAAGTCTGTGGTTAACACAAGCTGAAGAGATTCACGTTTTGTTCTACGACATAAAATACGTCAGTAAATACTCGACTCATGAGTTTTGAAGCTTTTCCGTGTCTTAAAAAAGTCGGTTGCTAACAAGAGTCTAAATGAGACTACAGAGGTTGTCGGGGACATTAAATGTCATCAACACAGAAACTCATCGACTCACTCGTCCTCCTTTACAGCCTCGTTGGGTTTATACTGCAAACTGTTCTAACTCAAACTTCCCCAAAGGCTTTTGTAGAAGAGGTCAGTGCTGGAAGCTCAGTGGTGGAGACGCTGAAGTCATGTGACCGTGGTGTAGTTGGTGTATAGCCTAACTTCAGCTTTTTACTTCTGGAGATTGACTTTACGCTTCAGAAATACTAAAAGTGGTGTTCATTTGTGAAGATTATCTTGCTGAACAAAATGTGTCAGTATCATAAACTGTTGTTTGCCACAGAGCTTTTATTCTGCAATAATCCAAAATCTGCTGGCTTTTTGTGGAGGGAACCAGGGCTGTGCCAACGTCCGGGATGGCTTACAAAAATACATCATCCCTGCAGCTCTCTATTGAAACACGAAATAAGCAATCACACACAGAACTGAAAGCAAGCTGGACTGGAAACAAGTATTAATCTTCAGGGTCTGCACTTTTTTTAGACACACAATCAGAGACTCATTGAAATTAGACCGAGATCTTTGCTTTATCCCATCCCATATTACCATCCCAATATCCCACACATTTATCACAAATTCACACATTTTGTCTTCATATAAAGTTGCCTGGAATTTCACATCATTAACGCTGCATTTTTGCTTTCTCTGCATCACAGGTATTCGTCTCTACAACCAGCTGGAGAAGTCACACGTCATCCTAAATCTCTGAAGTACTTCTTTCAGTTTAATCTTTGCATCTACAAACAAAACTGCCCACTTAGGGTGTAAATTATAAGTTACTCAAGAAACTCCATTTATCAAGGAGCTACAGTGGCTTTAGGTTATTTTAACACTACCTGTGAACATGTCCTGTTTGACCCGGCACAGTGTGTATGGTGTCAGAAAGCCATATAAAACATGTACAAGACTTCTTTCAGAGGGTGAAGGCACGTGTCTCAACACCCGTGCAGTTATGGGAGTAATGCAGCGGTTAATGGCTCTGGGTGTCGACTGAACGCAGGATGGCAGTGGTCTGGTTGCCGATGGACGTCGTCTTTTAATCAGCTGTGTTTTTCAGCTCTGCTCAGTGAGAAGAGAGTCTGTTCTGTTCTCTGCCGAAAGGAAACAGGGCTCTGTCAGAAACACACTGACCAAGTCCACAGATTAAAATGTAATGCAACCCGATTTCTTTAATTTATCAACATAAAATATGCCAATATGTTCAGTACGAAACATTCATACTGAACATACCTGTAAAGCATTTTCTGACAATGTATTTCATTTGTTTGCCCTTCAATATCCGCTCTTGCAATACAAAATCAGCTCTTAAAGCATGATAAACGATTTTATGGTTACGTTTAGGCACAAAAGTGACTCGAAGGACAAGACAAGATGTGTTTACTTAATTAACATCGAACTGAAACCACCATCTTTTCTTAACTCCACAGAAAGAACGTCTGTTGCCTAAATCGAACCAAACGCAAAACTCAAAATGCAAAAGTCCTGCACCTTGAGTGCCTAACAGCCGTCCCAAATTGCATGTGGTAAAAAGGAGAGCTTTTCCTACACTCGTTAAAAAGTTGCCATAATAACATAATCCAGGCAGCAATTAAAACAACATAATGCAACTATTTTACCTTAAAATAACAGCTTCAAAATCATTTTGATGGTACACGCCCCGAACGTCTGTCCTAGCACTATGTAACTTGGGTTGAGCGGGTACGATCTCCCACGAGAAGTGCGTAACGCTTTATGGCACTATATCACACATGGTTCTAGCTCGGTATTCTCAGTACAGACATCATGGCAGAGGCCAAGAGACCGATGAGGACTTTGATGGAGGAAGCTAAGAAGAGAAAAAGAGTGACCGAGCATCTTGGACTGGCTTTTAGTCATTGGCGAGAGCTTCACGAAATAAAAGGCTGCAGGACAGACGGCGAGCTGGCCTGCTTCTGTTGGACTAGTCAGTAATATTAGCTGGCTTGCTGTGTCTTGTGTTGTTGCACTCATTTCGTGTTTGGCTGTTAGTTTTTGATCATAAGCCACCAAATCCAAATCCTTCATCTTGTCAACAAATGCACGTGTGCAGCAGTCCATGAGGGGGAACTACACTCTGAAAACTGTAGTGGCGCCAAGTTGCAATAAATACAGATTCTTGCATAAAGTTTCCCTCAAAAAGTACTTAGCAAAACAAATTAGCTGTATATAAGCGTAATTTCTAGCAGACAAGGTTGAATTTTTGGATGTCAAGGTGGAGCAAGCAGAAGGGTGAATACGACATTTAATGGCATCATCACCAAATTTATCAGTTCATCTTGATAAGAATATTTGTACTAACTTTCATGGCAAGCCATCAAATATTGGTCAAGAAATTTCGCTCTGGACCAAAGCTGTGCACCGATCAACTGTCCAACATCCTGCTGTCCTTAGAGCTACGCCACTAGCGTTCCTAAAAATGTGTACTTTTCTTAGACACCAGAATTGCAGAGAGAATACTTTGTACTATGTAACTCTGGTTTTCATTTCATCCATGGCCTGTATACAGTACTGTAGATTAGTGTCCTCTTATCTTTAATGTGTTTGGGTTACTTGCATTTTTCCCTGAAGAGATTACAGCTTAAAGTTTGTGTTCCTGTGGGCTTTAAATCTACTCGTTCAAAGTAAATCTATGAGTGTATTTGTTTTTCCTCTTAACCCAGATCCTGTCAAATCCAAGATGCCTCCACTCCTTCCAAACCTGTTTTCCAAAATATACTCCGTGCAGCAAGTTTGACCCGTTTTATTTGCCCTGTTTAAGATTTTAGATTCAGACAGGAGACATGTTGTAGTTATGGTGAAAGTTTCATGTGCTGCAGGAATCAGGAGCTTGTTTCTGATCTCCTGGACAAGATGAAGCTGCACACAGCAGCCATTCATACGTACGAGGCAAGAAAAAATAAACACACTCTGCTTTCAACAAATGTTCTCCTGAGAGGTTTCTAACAAAATCCTTTCAGAAGTGGAGAGCAGACTTCCTGACTGCAGGGAAGCTCCTTAGGTCTGAAAAGTTTATATGGAAGTTACTACATCAGCTTGAAAAATCCCCATCTGTACACACCAGACAGAATAATAAGAACAATGGTGAGCTTCTTCTCTGTTCTCTGCTGTAGCTGCAACAGCATGGCAAATAGTGTGAATTCAAATATAAAACCAAAGAATTTTCTTGCACAGTTCAGCAGTTTAGTATTCACATGTTGTCACGAGGCTCATTCATTTCAGCAAGGACAACATATTAAAGACATTTTTGCTTTAGACCTGATGAAAGCTCATTTGCCAAAACACACAACCTTTAACAATTACACAAACGTTGTGCTGAAATTACAATTTTTATTTACATTCTATTGAGTGACCTTATTTGAACTGATGCTGGATACCATATATTCCTGGATATATGTATTGATACCACTCTCATGTCTCTATGAAAAGTACAGAGCTAACATGGTTAGCTTAGCTTAGCATAAGAACTGGAAGCAATGGGAAATAGCTAGCTTGGCTCTGTCCAAAGTTCAAAATACTAACACCTCTAGAGCTCACAAATTAACACGTACGTTTGTGTAATTTGACAATTTGTAGTTTTGAAGGGAGTTACATATCTTTATGCTAAGCTAATCACCTCCCAGCTCTATTTCTATACTTAAATAGACCTGAGAGAGGTATCAGGTAACACTTTACTTTATTCAGGGAATCCTGCCGTCTCTCGTTTGCTATTGAGGAACTAATTGTGAATTCCCCGGTAAAAACTCAGCAGCTACTTGTTATTTTTGTGTAATGATGCTTTACTTTTGGGGGTCACAAAAAGGGTAATGGTCAGGTAATCATGAAGAAATGAGGAATTACTTAGTAAATACTTGGGGTGCCCAAAAAGACTAACTAATGATTAAGTAATTAGTCATTAATGAGTCGCTACTAGTTTTTTTTCACTCAGCGGAGTTAATCAGGAACGACTGGTCAGTATGTCGATTCATAGATATTTATGAACTAATCATTATCTAATGATTCATTAATATAGTATCTCCCAGTCTGTTCTCCAGTAACTCATCCTTATTTACTATATAGTCCACGATTCAGAGTTATTCAGGAACTAATTATTAACGATTCATTAATTATCAGGTCGTTCCTGATTGGTTCCTCACTCGTTCATTAGTAACTACTCACAATTTTGTGTACCGTATTGTAAAGTGTATTTTGTAATCTGACTCGACAGTGTTTCTGCTACTACGCCCTTAAATATATAATTACAAACAATAGGCCCAGGTTTGAGAATATGTAACACAAACACCAAAACTGTTCTCCAGTTTGCGAAACAGCAAACGCTTCAGATGATGTGTTCTGAAAACTCTTCATGCAATCAACAAAATCACACACTGGTGTCTAAAAAGAAACTGCGGTAACACAGACTCCTCGCTCAAAACAGCAAAAGCAAACAATAACCTTCAGTGTTCATACTGTACTCCCTGTCTCACAGCTCTCAGAGAGCAGTCCTGTTCAGAAAGTGGCCTTTGTGCTGTGAAAGGAGCTTATGAATAAAGTTAAATGTCTGCTGATCCCCGAGGATTTAACTGAAACTCTGTCATTGATCCATCTCCGTGGGTCACTTCAGTTCCCCTTGTGTGGACCAACACTGTTACTGATGAAGACAGAAAACTACAGAACCGGAGACGCAAATATAATCTGCCTCAAACAGCCTCAGACACATAAGTAACTTACAGCTTACCGTTATCCTTATGTCATTGCAAAACAGTTCTGCTTTGTTGACAGGTTGCTGAGGTGGGGCTTGAGTGAAAATGTTTTCAGTTAGTCTAACAATTTAGTCATTTCACCCGACCCTGCATTCAGTATAGTTAGCCCAGTTTGTAGGCACACCCTGACCCAAAATCTGTGCACAAACATTCCAAAAGTGGAAAAATCGAAACATCGCAGAGGAAATATGGGATAACTGCTGACACAATATCACCATACAGGAACAGTGAGCCCCCCCCATCCCTCTTCGAAGCCTAGTCCAGGTGGTTCAGTTACTGCACACCATTCAGATTTAAATCCAGCGAGGCCGACCCACAGAGAACAAGTCCAACCCTACACCTCTCAAATTTAGCCTTCTTCCCCATTCCTGCATCCCTTCAGCCTCTCAGAGCATTCATATGGATGGAGCGACAGTTAACAATACACAGTTAGGTGAGCATTCCTATGGAAGCCCAGTATTCACGTTAAATGATGTTTTGACCTATCACTAGGCCCTGCAGAGGGGTATCAGGCTGTGCAGTCATAAATCTACTGGCAACACCATTCTCTAACCATGAACCTAACGTACCTTTACGTCCTACTCTCACCCAAGCAAAGAGCAGATCTGTTCAGGTTAAACTACAGTATCTGGCCCCACTGGCTTTACAGGCAACTTCATCTGAATCCCACGGCCCGCTCAGTTGTCTAACCACCATCACTCAATAACTGGCTCCACCAGCAGACTAAGGATCTGTACTGGTAAGAGGAACCCTTTCTTGAATTATGTTCCTTGATCTGTCTGTCCAAATAAACGGAACATGAGTGTAAGAATGCAGGCGAGTCTACAGGGTCATATGTTGTGTAATGTTTGTCATTTTATATGTTCTTTGTACCCGATGTGACATGCATGTTGAACTGTTAATAAAAAAATAAAAGACTACAGGGTCATCAGGTGGGCCCCCTCCCAATAACGTGTGGTCCCACGACACCGAGAAGGCTCAGCTTTACCTGCACCCACACACTGAACACAACCCTCCATAGCAGGTTAAATTCACCTTTGTCTACAATATCACCAGCATGCTAACCAACGACAGTCAGTTAACACCTCATCAAACTAGCCAGCATTCTGCCCAACCCATCAAGCAACAGCCAAATAATCAGCCTCAGCTACCTCATCTTAGCAAGCAACAAAGCATACACTCCTATCTACCACACCACGTTACGCTAACAATATGTCAGGCTAACTAGCATGCTGCCTGAGTCACCATATAACCAAACAATCTTTTACAGCTACCCAACCTCAGCAAGGTACTAGCCTCTTAACCCTGCTGCTGCCTCTGAAGCCTGGGGTGCTCTGCTCTGCGGCCACGAAGCACTGGAGGGGCATCTTTGAGAAAACAAGTCGCGGCGAGAGGGACCGGACTCTCGGTGAGGCTGACGCCGTGGAGAGTGAGCCCTATGAGGCATGAGGTTTCGCAGGGCAAGCGACTCCTGTGGCTGCCGGTTGAAGTTGTGGGTTTGGTGGGACGTGGAAGGTTTTGCATAGGTTTGCACAGGTTTTGCCTACTGCAGCTTTAGAGCTGCATCATACCACCTACCTAACTGTCTTCTCCAACATTGTTGGAATTACCTCCTCATCTATATAAAACCTTACTTGAAAGCACACCCTTTACAATTGAATACTCCTTGATTACTCTGGCTTAACCTTCCAGCAGCCTTTTGGTACATGGTGCTGTGATGGTCATGTATTCCATGTACGCCCTTATGGGTGGTTAAGTGCTGCCCTCCCTGGAGCCTCTCACACCCTACGACCCACTTAGATACCCTAATGATAAAGTCAAGTCAAGTAAAAAAACCAAGGGGGGGGGGAGTAAAAGTCAAGGGGGAGAAACAGAGGAGGGATCCCCTCTCCCAGGACGGAAAGATGTCTGGTACTTTGAAGTACTTTAATTCTTCCCACAGTAAACTATGTGGAACAGAACCAAATGCATTTCCTTAATCTAAGAATATCACATGCAAGTATCTTATTTCCCTCTTTGTTTACTGAATTTGATCAGATCATGCTTGTGCGCTGAAAGCATCTACAAAAACCTGGTATTCTGGCTTTCTGTACTGAGGTGTCGATTAGCTTTTTCCTTTCTAGGTCACTAGACAGCTCTATCACGGTTCACCATCTAGGCAGCAGGGAGAGGACCCAAGTGCAGACAGGCGGGGAGGCTGAATAAGTCCAAATATTTATTAAATACAAAATAAACTTACAAAAACTCAGGAACTGATACGCAGGGAAACACCAGGAACATGACACGAAGAGACGACCAACAACATCACCACAATGAACCACAATGAACCAACAAGGAACAAAGGAAAGGGACCGGTATATATAGAGGAGGAGAAAACGAGGGAAGCAGAAACAGGTACATAACAAGACACAGGTGAAAACAATCAAAACAGGCGGGAAAAGAACAAAGACAGGAAGTAAATAACACACAAGAGACAAGACCAGGGAACAACACACAGTCCACACAAGAGTCCTTGGGATCATGACAAGCTCTGTGCCACTACACTGAAGAAAATCTTATGGTCAACACTGAGAAGACAGATAGGCCTAAACTGTCCCACATCAACAGAATAAAGATCCCTCCTGCCCTTCGCCAAGACCTAGGAAAAAGCTGCTTCCTCCATGCTACCCTAAGAAGCCTCCACCATTAGGCCCAGGGGCTGATGCTGACCTTGACCATGTGAGCTTTAACATCGAGAGGAGAGTTCAGAGAGGAATCAGTAAGCATTAAAATAATCAGACTGAAACCTCCCTCGTGATTTATATTTCACTAAAAACTGCAAAAGATTGAGGAAAGAAATAGCATAAAAACTTAAGTGGAATATGTGCTGCTGTTGGAAATAGAGTTTTTTCTTTTCAGGAGTGAAAGCAAGCGGGCTGAGAGAAGTTAAAGGGGCGAGGCGGGATACTCTCAAATATTTTAGGAGCCCAATAAAGAGCCTAAAGGTGACAACAGGACAACAGATCAGAAAATCGGGTGAAATCTGTGGCAGTTTTGATAAAAATTATCATTATTGGACTGAGATGATTTTATCATAAATCTGGTCTTGTGTCACTTTCTTGCAGAAGCAGATGGGGATCACTTAAGAGGTGATGACGGATAAAAAATACACAGAGCAATAACGTTATCATAAACTCAGTACTGAGTCAAGACAGTACATATAAATACATTAGTATTATGTTTTACTACACTACTACATCGCCTCATCCCCATCGAAAAATGATCATTACCTCATTTCTACCAAGTAGGTGGAACTGCACACACCCTCCTACCTCCACCCCTCTTTACTCCCTCACCCCCCCATCACTTGAGTCAAGTAAACCAGATAATCCCAGTTATGTTTCCTTCAAAATAAAAGCATTACATTTACCCGTTTTGAAAATATGTACAAAAAATGACAGACCATACAAACAGCAACAATACTGATTCTTCTACTACTACTACTACTACTACTACTACATTATAGAGCTCTTTTCAAAAACCCAGGTTACAAAGTGCTGCACACAGAACAGCAAACTAGAAGTCAAGTCAAGAAGTCAAGAAAACTTTGTTTGATATTAAAAATAATATAAAAAGAACAATATAAAAATAAGAGCAGTACTCAAAGTGCAACCGGTGTGCAAATAAGCAATTGTGGTGCATGCATGTATTGTCCTGTATCGCCTGTACTTTGAAGAGGTGGTTCAGGGTGAGTTGGGTCACGGATGATGTTGGATGCCCCGACATCGGGCCTGGTAGATGTCCTCGACTGCCGACCGCTGTGTCCCATTGATGTTTTGGGCCGTCTTGATGACCCTCTGCAGAGCTGATCTGGTTCTTCCTGGTGCAGCTGGGTTACCACGCTGTGATACAGTATCAATTAAAATCAACAATTATAAAATCTAATATAAAACTAATCAAATAGAGAACTTATACATAAGAAAAAAACATTAACTGGCCCAGAATAACCAATTCCAGTAATATAAGCCAATTTCATTGGCTCTGTGCTTGTACTCTGCACAATGACAATAAAGTTGAATCTAATCTAATCTAATCTAATAAGATAAATGAAATAAAGAGACAATTCAAGTAAAATCAAGTTTAAATAAAGAAAAAATTCAATTAAAATCAGGATAAGCTCTCCAACAAAAGTGTTTTAAATCTATTAAAGAGATTTAATAGATGATAGTGACTCAGCCAGACTTATTTTATCTGGCAGGTCGGAACTGATAAAAGACCTCTGCCTGAGAATCTAAATCTGACCGCAGCTCGTAGGGGACAAAAAAGGTCTGAAATACAACAAGAAGTGAGGCCACAAAGAGCTTTAGAAGAAACCACAATCGATCCTAAAACATACTGGGAGCCAGTGAGGCTATAACAGGTGTGATGAAGAAAAAACCTGTTTAAATGATGAGAAACATGATGAATGCAGATGCATACAGATGTGTGAGGACTCACTAAATGGTTTGATGGGTATGAAAATGATGGCGTCACATGCTTTAACCTTCACAGTCACAGATCTCAACAAAACTGAACATCTACAGGAGATTTTGGAGCGACGTATTGGATGCATGTGAAGCAGCAGCTCTGCTTTTATTTTGAAAGCAGTAATGAGACACCTCATACTTCACTGTGAGCAGCTTGACGGCAGCGTTTCCCTCTAAGGTTTGAAGCCTGACCTGGTCCCAGTCTCTTTTCTCTGCACAGAGCCGAGCATCCTGCGCTCTCTGCTGCTGCTGCTCACTGGGACTTTTAAACTCACAACCTGGAGCTCAGCTGACCCACAAATACACCACTGAAGAAGAGTTTGACTTTGACAGGAGTGAAAGTATCTCTACAACAGGTGGGTTTTGTACTTTGTTTTACTGTTTGGTTTTGTGAAGAAATGTGGAAGTTATGAAGCGGACTAGGCTACTCTCATCTGATAAATTTGCACCTTTGTTCATGTGTGCTTTATTAAAACTGTATTTTCTTAAAATACTACATACATACTACTAATACACCATTTTTTTTTTTACCTTCATTTAGGCGAATTCACATCCTTAAGAAATTCTTGTAGTACATCGTGCATTGTAAAGATTGATAAACATAAAACAACACTGGATAAAGTTCAGATGAGTTTAAACTCCACTGTCCACCTGTGGATTCATATTCCATCCCCTCTCTGTGTGTTCATTATGAATTGTCTTTTCTGAGGAACAATATTTTTAAAAGAAATGTAAGGTAAACTATACTTATGTTTTTCACTTGAAACCGGACATTTTTATCTACTGGACGATCCATATCTCTGTATCATATCTGAATAATTTATAAACAGCTCCGACAAAAACAAAAGAGAATAAAAATCATTAGAATAAAAACATTTGACAATAGCCAAAAAAAACCCTACACAAACAATGTCATATCTTAAACATGATATCTTAGTACTTGTTTTGGTCTTCCACAAGAGATAAAGTACCACAAAGTATCAGAGAGTCAGAGACCACAGACTCTCATACATTGAAGCTGATTATATTTTGAAGCAGATTTAAAAACAGCTGGTGTTCACCAACATATTTTACATCCCTGTACGAGTCTTATAGGAATATTATTGATTTCTTTCCATCAGGGAGGTGCGTCTAATGTAGAGAGCAAATAAAAAAACAACAGATGTGCAGGTGAGGATCAAAGTGCTGTCACAGCCATACCTTTGGCCCTCGACTCCTTCCATCATGTCTCACACTCACACAGTCTCCTGCCTGAATGTTGGCAGTGTTGAGACATGATGGAAAGGCCTGGCTCTGGGGTATACACCGTGCTGTTTACATAGGCCCTGGTGTCGTCAGAGCTGCCATAATATGTTCTTCAGGGGGAACAGATCTGGTCTTATGGGCCCCTGGTCTCTCTGGGAGTGGACCTCACCAGCGTCTGAATGAGCTCAGTGTGGAGCCGTCCACCAGCACGGCTGCTAATGAACTGTCACTTAGTCCAAACAGTCCTGAAGTGACACGCCCTCTGGGTTTCAAACACTTTTCAGTAAGACCTGTCTTTCTGTAAGTTTTATTCAAAGCATTTGCAAGTGGACTCCAAGCCTACATAGATCAGTGGTCTCCACAGCAAAGAGCAAGACAAAGCTCTCTGCGTCTACTTCTTATACACAGTAAGTGAGCATGTGAGGGCTGTCACACGATTGTTACTAATAGATAATTCGTTCGTAGCTAGAGTCCATTACTTGTAGTTTTCCCGCCTTGACTGCAGGTTCCTGTTATCTATGACCCCAGTCACTGTTTTCTAAAGAACACAGTGTGTAGTCACAGAACACAGAGGAACTGAGTCAGCCAGTACTTTTGCTTTTGACATGTAACAACAGAGTGTGGGACAAAGATCAAGCAGTTTAAAATACTTTTTTCATTACAAAAGTTAACCCCGTCTGACAGATTTTAACCACAAAATTGTATTTTGTGTGAAGTTCAAGTTCAAGTTAAATTGATTGTCAGTGTTCACGTACAAAAATATAATTGATCGAACGTCTGAGACCAAAGTAAAGCAACAACACAAACAATAAGACAATAAAGGCAACAAAAAGCAAGCTAGCAGTGGTGGAAGAAGTATTGAGATCTTTTATTTAAGTAAAAGTAGCATACTATACTCCATTACAGGTAAAGTCCCACATTCAAAACCTTACTTAAGTAAAAGTACAGAAGTGTTATCGGAAAAATGTAAAGTATCAAAAGTAAAAGTACTCATAATAATAATCTGCAAAATGGCCCCATTCAGAGTTATGTTGTTATATTGCTTTTATATATGATTACTGGTGCACTAACATGTAAGCAGCATTTTAATGTTGACAAGGTGGAGTTAATTTTAGCACTGAAATAAAGGAAGTGAGGTAAAAAGTACAATATTTGCCCCTGAAATGAGCAGAAGTAGAAAGTAGCATAAAATGGAAATATTCAAATTGTAAAACTGTACCTGAAGGATATTCACATCTTTTATTGTCAGTCTTAAAAGAACACTCACATGCCCATATGTACATTAAATAAAAAATGTCAACCTATACTTTAAGTCGAGTAATTGAGTAAATGTACTTAGTTACATTTCACCACTGCTGGCAGAGGCCTATGTGTAAAAGAAAAAGTGCAGCTGCACATGATACGCACACATGATCCAAAAGAAGTGCCTTTGATAAAAATCTTCCTGCTGTTTCTGTGACTTCACATCACAAAATCAGCCTCAGAGGTTCAACTCTGTAAAAGCCTGAACTCAGGTGAATGTGAGCGGCGTTCACCCTCCACTGCATTTCTGGCAACAAGAGAGCAATTTGTTCAGGTTGCAGAGAGCGTGCTGGAGAGAAAAGTTTGCAGGAGCTTGTTGAATCTGTGGTGAGTGCTAGAGCTGCATCCCTACCTGACCACATGCCAGCGTCACAGAGTTTGTGTGCCGTTTACTTGTGTGTCATTTTATCTTCATTTTTCAATTCTTCAGTCTACATGTCTTTAGGTTATCTCACCCGCAGTGCTGGAAGAAGCTTCTCACTGAGGAACATGAACACTATTTTCTGTCAAAGTTGGAACAGTTTCTTTTTTGTCACAAGACAGATTTCTATATTTGTGTTTTTCTCTGTGCTCTTCGCACTGGTTTGAAGTGGGCGGGTTGTTTGCTTATGTTGCCAGCATTGTCAATCAATCTGATCAAACCACACCCACACAGTCCTGATGAGGCAGATTCGTTTTTGACTGTTAAATGCTTCTGCTAATTTAGTCATGAAACTTCAATGCCACGGAGAAATGCTTAAAAATGTCCTTTCAAATCTTATGTATTTCTTTACAATTGCATTTGAATCATGTTACAAATAACTTCAGACTGGGATCAGTTGATACTGTAATAAAGTCATTTACTAACTCAAAAAATGGGATTTAGTGTGAAGTTACTCTTTAAAAACTCAAAATCTCAGCTAATCTGCTTCATCAGGACGCACAGCAACTGTCATCAGATTCTGAGTCAAATGTTGCTAAATCCTGATTGGTGCACAGAAGTATCATGTGACATCACCTTTTTTTCGACTGAGCCCACAAAAACAGAAATCTCTCCTGTGAAATAACTGGCAAAAAATAGTGTTCATGTAGGAACTTACTGCTAACAAGTGAAGCGTTTTCATGGCCTTTAAGGCTACATCCACACTCATCCACACTAATACGTTTTTGTTTTAAAATGCATCACTTTTGCTACGTTTACGCCCTAAAACGGAGACCTTTTAAAACGCTGCTGACCCCGTTTTAGTTTGAAAACTCCGGATTGTGTTTTAGTGAGGACGGACGGAAATGTAGACTTTTAAAACGATGACAAAGACGCCCACGTTCGCTTCCTGATTGGAAAAAAACAAACAACATTATTCTTGACTACCAGCGGTTAATTCAACATGGATAACGAATTACAACACTTCCTTTCAGTAACAGTTCCACCTGGTCGTCGGTCCAAACAGAGAAATCTCTGCTCTGACTGTTCTCCATCGCTGTTCTTCGTTCGTAGTATTTCCTGCAACTTTCTAAGCATCCAACTGCAGAGCAGTCAGTCTGCTTCCTGTTTACACCGTGCACGTGAACGGTCATGTGATATGGATGGAAATTATATCTGAAACGGTGATAAAACGCTTGTGTGGACGGAGATCGTTTTCGTTTTACAATAAAAACATATTAGTGTGGATGTAGCCTAAGATTTGATATCAATTTTCAGGGGCTTTAAAAGTAGCAGGTAAAAATAAAAATTACTCAGTTTACACTGAAAATCCTGCATTTATAATTTTACTTGAGTAAACAACTATTAGCAGTAAGATGTACTCAACAAGTACCTTAAAACAACAAAATTGAACACGCAGTAAAAACAATCAAAGACATAGTTCACACATGGCTCTATCGGTTTTTGACAGATGATGTAAAAAAACGTGCATTTTGGGTTTAACCCTTGATGTAGCCAACTCTGAATGTTTTCTTTGTGTTCGCTTCCTTTAATTGGTGAAACGCTACGCTCGTGTTGTGTGAAAAGCTGCAATAATAAGTCCCACGGTAGAAAAGTTGACAGCATACATGGGGTTATACCACACAGTCAGAGGGAAAACAAGGATAAAAGAAAGGCCTGAAGTGTGTTGCCTCTGATGCACGTACACATCAATATGAACAAATATACAAACTGAATTTAGGAGAAGTGTCAGTCTTTCACTGTGGAAGCAGGGAGGAGCAGGAAGTGTTACTCAAACATTTACCTTTGAAAGAACTGGAGCTCCTTGTTTTCCTGTGAGAGGAGTCTGTTGTTGGAGTCAACTGGTATGTGATGTTACAGAGTGTGTACATGTGTGGTTGTGTGTTATTCCTTTGGGAGATGTAGTTGCTGGTGGAGGTTTTGTGGAGGAAAACTGGAATCATGCCTGTGTTTTATTGGGAGTATTTGAGACTCTAAAGGTGGAGGTGTGGAGTCAAACGACAAAATCAAACAAGATGGAGACATTTTGACTTTAACCTAAATGACTCATGGTTTCATTTGGATTTGAGTGTTAGGACTTAAAAGATGTGACCCTCCCTCTCTAGCCCAGAGAGGAAGAGGGAGCAGAAGCATATTCACAGACAGAACAGACATTCAGGCCGGTGTTCAAACTGGAGCATCACTGGAAGCTCAGCATCATGTGTTTTTATATATAATGGATGTAACTTAAAATGTAACTCCACCCTCAGATTCAGCTACAACAGAGGAGTGAGGGAACAACACCTGGAGGAGGCGTGGCCTCGTGGCTACGTAGTGTGTGGGTCAGGAGACTGACTGACACTGATCAGAGTCTGTTTTTATATAAGTTTCATGACGTAGACAGGTCCCAACCGGTTGACTCTGTCAGCATCGGCCTTGCAGGTTCAGGGCTGATTTAAAACAGTAGATGGCGTGTTGAGACATTTTCAACCCATGAAATGCAGATTTTTATACATTTGGTAAGAAATGTCCATATTAACAGCAGCATTGATGTGTTTCATCACAGTACAGTCATGTCATTTAGTTTACAGCTCAAAGAACACATTAAAGTGTGCAGCACGTCTTTAATGGTACGACTTACATGTGTTTAGTGTGTGTTTTTAGAGAGAAAGAGACAGATTACTGTAGGACCCTTTGTATGAAAAAAATGTTTAATTACATTGGACAGTCCCACTTTTTGTTTGCACTACTGGATATTTCATCGTTAAATTCAGTGGCACAGTCATAAGCAACAAGTTACTAGTTTGTTTGTTTTTTTCTTTTAAAAGTCTCTCACATTTCCAAACCTTTCCATTATTTTTTCATGCACTACTGCAGTTACCTGAATGTGTCAAAACAGAAATAGCATTAAATTATGACAATTAACTTTTTAATGTTCTGTGTGACGATGTTACATAGAGTTTGACTTATAATCATATCTACTTGTATTTTGCTCATATTTCTTTCTTAAATTTCAGGTAAAATATGATAAGGTGGATTGTGTTGCTGTCTGTGTGTCTACACGTCATCTCAGCGTCATTTGATTACATTTATGAAGAGCACTCCTTCATGGGTAAGAAAGCACATTCATGAGGTGCGTCTAATCATTTCATGAATTTATTAGATGCCTTTTCTAATAAAAAGAACGAGTGTGGTCAGTAACAAAATCACTGGAGCTTAGAGTTAGGCCATCTTCTCCTCAGTATACGTTATTGCCATGACAGCATCTTGTCTTTGGGGCTCATTCACCAGACCACCCTCGCTGATCTCTTTCACAGACCCGGAGGATGTGCTGAGTGTGAGCAATTCTCTGGAGGAGCCACAGCGTCCTCTACTGGGAGGAACATTGGTACTACCGTGTTACTTTGAGGTGCGTCATTATGAGCTTTTACTAAATGTCAGTGTGTTTTGAATCCCAGTATGTTTTCCACTGTATATTCGATACAGTATATTCAGAAAGGATTTGTATTTGTCGTATGCTCAGACTGTGGACAAAGAAGAATTATTACCCAACTCAGCAGCTCAGTGGAGCTTTTTTGCCTCTTTTAGAGGCTCTTTAGCTCATTGTTTTGGTTTTTTGGTCTCAGCGCTCAGATCAACTGTTTGCTCTGATAACCCCACAGAGATAGTCCCAGAGAGATAGTGACACAGAGACACAGTTAACGACTAGAAGGTGAAGAAAGTGGAACATCCAGCAGCTTAAAGGCCTTTACACACCAAGGACATAACCAATAAACAACACGAAAATGCAAACATATTTACTCTGCTACATCCAGAAGTAAACTAATCTACTCACTATCCTGTATCCGGCTGCTCCACACGTTGTCCTTGAGTTCATCGTCTTTATAATTTTGTGTCTTTTGTCATATAATACAGACTGACGCGAAACACAAAACAATCAACAGGTTCCGCACAACGTGATTGGTTGATGCCTCTATTCGGCATGCAAAAGCCGCTTTTTTGCAGCGTAATATTTGCTTTCTGTGTGAAAGTACTCATGACAAAAACAACTGTTCGAAAAAATATATTGACGTGCAAATTAATTGCACAAAAAACCTCCGGTGTGTAAAGAGCCAGATATTTCCTCAGGATTTGGAGACCAGGACAGAGCTAAAGGGATTATGAATATTGGACTTAAATTCATCAAGCAAACAAAACACAACTCCAAATGAATGCTAATGTTGCTGTGTGTCTGCTCGATGTGTAAATTGAGGCAACGTTCGGATTACTTTGTGTGCTATTAAAGTTACAGAGGTTTAATCGTATACCGAATGCCTGCAGAAGTTGTAATACTACTTTTAATTAGCTTCAGATTGTTGTGTTTATATTTAGTAAACTCAGGAAACAAACTTGTGGGGAATGATGTTGTTGTTTCCCATGTAGGACCACACTGTCCCAGACCCAGGAGCTCCCACCATCGCTCCCCTTTCTCATCGTATCAAATGGAGCCTCGTCACCAAAGAAAAAGTTACGACCATCCTTGTGGCCTTGGAAGGACAGGTGCGTATCAGCGAGAGCTACCTGGACAGGGTTCATCTGGTGGGCTACCCCAAGACTCCTACAGATGCTAGCATGAAGATATCGGAGCTGCGGTCCAGTGACACAGGAGTCTACCGCTGCGAGGTCCAGCACGGCATTGAGGACAACCACGACATTGTCCATGTGCAGGTTCAAGGTATGCAAATGAGCAGTCAATAAACTGTCACATAACGTCAGTGAGGCAGCTGTGGTGGATACAACAGATCTGAATATCAAGGAAAAATGTTATTCATTTATTTTGTAATATTCCACACTGTTTTCCTCTAATTGGTTGCCAAATTCTTGTAGGTGCGGCCTATTTGACAAACTGCCATAACTCTTGAACTCACTGTGCAAATGAGACCAAATTTAGAAGACAAGTGCACACATGTGCTCCAAGTGATCCTGCAAAGTGTGTTGCCATTCTGCTGTGGCACAACGCAAACATTATAAATTTAATCCAGATAAAGATTAAACAATTCTAAACATTTTCTATTTTTCAAGTAAATTTCAAGGATTGTTCAACCTTTGTAGAGGCTTTTTGAGTACGGTATAGTTTTCTGGTATTGATAATTACATTTTTTTACCTAATTCATTCTCAATTAAACTAAAGTTCCTGTTTATCTCTAGGTTTGGTGTTCCACTACCGGGCCATCATGGGCCGCTACAGTTTGACTTTTGAGAAGGCGAAGGCAGCGTGCACCCAGAACAGTGCCGTCATGGCTTCACCTGAACAGCTTCAAGCGGCCTTCGATGATGGATTCCACCAGTGTGACGCTGGCTGGCTCTCTGACCAGACAGTCAGGTCGGTTTGTCATGTGATGTGATGTGACAGACTACCTCTGTTAAAAACTGTGGGTAGAGCAACATGACACAAACACATTCAGGGTTGTAACTTGACTCCCAAATATGAAAATGAATGTGCTAATGAAAGTGAAAAACACCTTACACTGTATAAAAGTGTCCAACAAATACAATTGCATACTTTATTTATTTCAAAGCCTCAAGATTTGCTTTAGATAAATGTACACGGAGTGAAATCTGTCACTTTTTGAAAATGACCTTTTTGTCCAAGTTTGATGATGCACGTTTGCATCATTGTTAAAACGGACCATTTTGAAAACACTCTTTCCTGATGCGTTCAAGGATGTTCCAACATCTGAGAATGCATAGTCAGCAGCACGGCATTGACAAACTCAAAGCCAGAGGACAAATAAACAAACAAACAGGGATGTTGTAAAAAGGAGAATTTGGTCATTTTAAAGTTGCTGTACAGCAGCAAATCTTAGACGTCAGTGTGCCTGAGAGCAGCAACAGGAGGCATTATACCAAATCATCCCTGTTTGCAAGGTCATATTCTAATTTTAATATTGAAGACATACAGTAACTTGATATTAAAGACACCAAAGCTTATTTTCATTCAACCAAAAGGTATCCAATCCATGATCCTCGTGTGAACTGCTATGGTGACAAAGAGGAGCTGCCTGGAGTCAGGACATATGGCATGAGAGACCTCAGTGAGACTTATGATGTCTACTGCTTCACGGAGAAGATGACAGGTACACTGTGATGAACACTGCAATGTCTCCATTTGTAACTGTTGTGGTTTTCAGATTTTAAGCTTATTCTTTCATTATCTTTGTCTTTATTTATCCAATACAGGCAGAGTTTTCTACACCGCTTCTGCAGAAAAGTTCACCTACTCTGAGGCTGTGGTGGCATGCGCCAATCAGGGAGCTCAGTTGGCCACTACTGGTCAGCTGTACCTGGCCTGGCAGGGTGGGATGGATGTCTGTAACGCCGGCTGGCTGGGAGACAGGAGCGTCCGCTACCCCATCAACATTCGTCGACCACAGTGTGGAGGTGGTCTGCTGGGGGTGCGAACTGTTTACCTCCACACAAACCAGACGGGATACCCACTTCCTGAGTCCCGCTACGACGCCTTCTGCTACACAGGTAAGCCATCATTTAGACAAAGAGTGGATACTGGAAGGGCTGTTCTGCTCATATCATATTTTCAGAGATTCTAATGCCAAGAGATTGAACATTGATGAAAGGTTATTGAGCTAGATTTGGCGCTCTCTGAGGGAGCTCTCAGCCGCAATGAGGATTCTGCTGGGAAACCTAATCCCCCTTAACAAACACATAAAACTGAATTTTATTTTTCCACATTGAAAGTGGCAACCCTAGCTACAGCATGCAGCTGTTTTCAGTGAAAAGCTCTAATAAACACACTGTGGGCTACCTGCCCAGCACCAAACAGCAACCAGATCAAATTAACAACTAGCTGGTGAACATAGTGGAGCATTTAGCAGCTAAAGAGCCGCCGGATATTTCCCTCAGGAGTTGGTAGAAACCAAAAACAGAGCTAAAAGGAGACTAAATATTGGACTTGCATTCATCAGGTGGCCAGGTAACCAACATTAAATGAATGCTAATGTTGCTCTTTGTCTGCTGGATGTGTAAACAGGCAACTGTTTGCTAACTAAACTAATATGTTGATTTACAGTTTTTTGCATTGCTCCCAGGTGGCCAAAAATCAGTTTGTGCAGGTTTAAACATTGTGAAGTTGATTGGAGGGCCAGGCTTGTTAAGAAACTCAATATTGTTGGTTGTTGGCTTTTACATACTCTACATACATATCATTTTTGGTATCTGTTGTCATTGCTGTAAGTGCAGTTCGACGTAACAAGAGAAGGACGCTCAACTTATGAACCAACATAGCCACAGTTACAACAAAGTTTTAGCATTTTCTTACTAATCTCTCTCCTCAATCACCTCCAGAGTTCCCTGATGAGGAAGGTTCAGGCAGCATAGAAGAGGGAAGTGGCGTGCTGAGTGTTACCACAGTGACACAGAGCCCAGAGGTGTTCTTCAGGAGGACGACAACAGAGAGCGAGGCGGTCGGAGAGGTGGAGACTCAGCAGCCTACCGTTGTGGACTTCACCTTCACCTACACAGAGAGCCCTACTGAACTGCCGCTGCCTCAGCTGCCAAATGTCACTGAGTTTGTCACTGACCTGATAGAGCCAGCCACCGCCAGGCCCGACACAAGCAGGGAGCGCAGCAAAGGCTTTGTGATGTCTCCAACTGGTCAGTGAAAGAACTGCTGATGCATGTTATGATTACCGTAACATCACATAGAAATTCTAGTGAGTGTCGCTAATAATAATGTCCCTAATAAGGAAAAAATGGTTCCACCACACAAGAATTCCCCTTGTTTCTCTGTGCAGGTCTGGTCTTCCATTATCGCTCAGGCTCTGGCCACTATGCCTTCACCTACACTGAGGCCCAGCTGGCCTGCCAGAGTGTCGGAGCCTCCATCGCTACCCCACAGCAGCTGCAGGCAGCATATGAGGCTGGGTATCACCAGTGTGATGCAGGATGGTTACTGGATCAGACTGTAAGGTAAATCTGAAATGTATTTTCAGAGCAGGTAGAGAGATTCCTGTCCCAGACAATACGTCATCACGTTTGCTCTTTTGTAGGTATCCCATTGTTTTCCCTCAAGATAAGTGTGCTGGAGATCTGGGGGATCAACCTGGAGTTCGGTCCTATGGTTTGAGGCCAGCAGAGGAGAGATATGATGTATACTGCTACATTGATGGGCTCAAAGGTAAGAAAAAACACTGTTTAGCTTGTAAAATGACCTACTCCTCTAAGAATAAAAGCCCAGAGACACAGCTACTCTATAAAGACATAAGTTACAAAAATGTATCATTTAAAGTTATTTTCTTTCTTTTTCACCATCTTGACATCTCCTCCTCATCTGCTCCACAGGTGAGGTTTTCCATGTGGGCTCCGCTGAGGGTTTCACCTATGATGAGGCTGCTTCTAGCTGTGAAGAACAGAACGCCGTATTGGCCTCCACCGGAGAGCTCTATGCAGCCTGGAAAATGGGTTTTGACAAGTGCCGTGCAGGCTGGCTAGTGGATCGTAGCATCCGCTATCCCATCAACAAACCCCGCACTGAGTGTGGAGCTGGGAAAGCAGGAGTGCACACTGTGTACGCTCACCCCAACCAGACAAGCTTCCCTGAACTTGATGCCAGATTTGATGCATACTGTTTCAGAGGTAAACACTTGACTGTTATCTAACAGGCTCATTCAGAATTTATATTTTCATTATCATTCATTTGTCGTTTTCTCTTATTGTTAATTCTCACAGCGGATATTCTACTTATTGCAAATGAAACTGGACTGAACATCACAGATATCCAGAAGGCCCTCCTTAACCTAACATCAATTACTGATTTGTTGAGGCCTGGTGAGCTATTTTCAAATCATGAACAAATTACTTTCTTATTTGTGCAGATATCCCTTTTATTTTCCATGTCCCTCACTCATTTTTTTATATGTCCCTTTAGCTGTTCCTTCCATTGTCCCTCCCATCCTTGTGGAGACTTCAGGCTCTGGCTCAGGCTCAGCAGACTTTGGCTCAGGGTCTGCAGATAGCGGTGCCTCTGGGGGTCACTCTGGAGATCTGTCTGGCTCTGGAGATCTGTCTGGCTCTGGAGAGCTGTCTGGTTCTGGAGACCGGGTAATCTCTGGAGATCTGTCTGGCTCTGGAGACCTGTCTGGTTCTGGAGACAGAGTTATCTCTGGAGATCTGTCTGGTTCTGGAGACTTGTCTGGTTCTGGAGACCTGGACGGCAATGCGAGTGCTGAGCTGCCCAGTGGAGCATCAGGTTTCAGCAATACAGATGCTTCTGGATCAGCTCTCAGTGGAGAAGGATCTGGCTTCACTGTTGTTTTTTCAGGAATCGATAGCATTGTCTCTGAAGAGGGCTCAGTTTCAGGAGGACTCCAAGAAGCCGGAGAGGGAAGCACAGAGATCCTTATCTTCCCTTCATCTGAAGCAGGCTCTGGAGTGCTCAGTGGTAGCGAGGACCTGTCCGGATCTGGCACTGGATCTGGTTTCAGCTCTGCGGAGAGTGGCTCTTCGATTGATAGCTCTGGGGAAAGTGGACAATTCTCAGGCATGTCGTCCGGTTTCATCACCAGCCGGGACTTTTCTGGCTTCAGTGGTTTCCCATCAGGATCCTTCTCTGGAAGTGCTAGTGGACAGTCAGGAGAGGCTTCGGGAAGCGGAGAAGCTCAGATCTTATTGATAGATGGTGAAATGATTGACGCGTCCACCCCTATTACCCACAAGGAGTATGAGCTTGGTGGAGGCCTACTGGCATTCAGTGGCTCTGGAGACAATTCAGGATCTGGGATTCTCAGTGGCGATCTCAGTGGCTCGGCCTCTGGTAGTGGCTCTGGGTTCTTCTCAGGCGTGACCTTTGTGGGATCAGGGTTCACTGACCTTACAGTGTCATCTTCTGGAGAGCAGGAGGCCTCTGGGTTTTTACTCTACAGCTCTGGACAGGGAAGTGGTGGACATTTGTCTGGATCTGGAAGGTCAAGTTTCCTCCCTGGGTCTGGATCTGGAACGTCTGGATCAGGAATGTCTGGATCTGAGTCCTCAACGAGCGGAGAAGAAGGTAGTGTTACATTCTTGACTGGGGATTTCATGACAGAAGTATCCGGAGACACTACACTGTCTATGGAGCTTGGACAGGGATCAGTGGAGTACAGTGGAGAAGGAAGCAGTAGCAGCAGTGGTTTCTACTCTGGCAGCGGAGACACTCGCTTGTCCGCAGCCAGCGGCATGTCTTCAGCATCTTCCTCTGGAGATCTGCCACAGGTAGTGCTGGCCTCTCCATCCAGCGAGTGGGCACTGACAGGGAGCACCACAGCACCAAAGGAGGCCCTTACTGGGGCTGAACTGTCACAGACCCCTGGTAACGTCTATGGAGCTCCCGGCCCTGCGCTTGCCCCTGCAGGACTGGCTGCTCCTCCTATCACAGCTACACCAGCCTCTGTGCAGGCGCCAGGCATTGTTGAAGGTAGGTCAACCTATTCCTTCATGTGACCTTTTTTTTTTAGTCATTGGTTTTTGACACATTGTCCTGTATTCTGTAAAATCAAGGGATATAGTGTGTGGAGGGGGTATGGGAATCAGACTTCAAACATCCTTGTGATATAACTTTTAACGGAGCTTACTGCTGGAGCTGAGATGGTTATTTGATTAATCGATTAGTTGATTGAAAGAAGTCATTTCCTAAGCAAAAATGCCAAAAAGTCACATCAGTGACATTTTATAGACCAACTGATTCATCTATTAATTGAGAAAATAATCACTTGTTGCTGCCTTATCTTAGCCTATTAACTACAATTGCATGAGATATACAGTACTTTACATTACTACTAGATTTAAAATGGTG
The DNA here is from genome assembly GCA_005408345.1 of Macquaria australasica. Taxonomy (NCBI): domain Eukaryota; kingdom Metazoa; phylum Chordata; class Actinopteri; order Centrarchiformes; family Percichthyidae; genus Macquaria; species Macquaria australasica. Next base: position 109,041 of record SEMN01000700.1, read on the forward strand.
ACGCTATATCTCCCTACTGCAACTGCACAAAGATTGGGAAACAGCTAACAGAATTTGTATTCTACTGCAGCACGCTGAAAGAGTTTTTAAAGGGCCATAAAAGCCAAGGACCAGAGAGAATCTCTGTAGTAGAGCACTGCTCCCAACAACTGCCAACTAAAATTACTCCAATTTTTGTACAGTCCATTCCCTCATCCCTGATCAAATGTGAATTTATCACAACATTACAGCCCTCTCAGTTTCAGCTTGAGGTTTTAAACCTGCTTTAAAACATCTAGATGGACTCAGGTGCCATGCAAAGGTACTATTTGTTGATTCTTCATCAGCTTTAACATGATTGACACATCAATTTTAGCAGAGAGGTTGACTCATCGATTTCTGTGGAGAGTAGATCAGCAACTGTCTTTTTCACTAGCTCTTCTCCGGACTGTTGTCCGTCCACACTTTTGATCATGTCACACAGTAACAATTGTGTTAGTCAGCACCAATCAAATGTTTGATAAAGTTTTCTGATTACACAACTGTGTTCACTAATGAAGAAACAGGGCATGGTTATGTGCTGGTAGAGTTTAAGACTATCATTGGACATCCACAACAAAAACAAAGCAAAACCTACAGTACTGTATTAAAACACAAAAGTATTGTAACTTTGACAAAATAAATAAAATGCATCACAGCACCACTGCTGTGATTACACTTAGATGATGCATCTTAGAGCTGTGTTCAAATGTCCAAAAATACAGGCACTTGTTTATAATACCATGGATTTTTTGATGAAAATTCAGGACAGGTGCTGCTTAAATTCAGAAAGGGCACAGCTGCTACACCACCACTTTTGAAAGTATTACCTGTGTTTGTCATTCATGGAGGGAATTATGCTTGAATCCTTTAACCTGTTTTTCTAGGTGGTTTTAACCTCTGTGAACCCAACCCCTGTGGTGCTGCTTCATGCACAGTAGAGGACGGGGTTGCTCTGTGCCATGGTAAGTCCCAAAACGGGGGCCAAGTGCCATTTTTACTCTTCTCCTTCCTTTCTTTCTCGGAAAACTACTGAATTCAATATTGTGTGATGATGTTTTGGTTTAACTGACTTCGCCTGTTGAGCAGTTTGCATGTGTTATATTGTTGGTCTGCATTCTATTTATTAATCAGCCTGTGAGTTTTTAGATAAATATTTAACTGACTGTGATTTACTGTTTATGAATCAGTATGACTAGACTTACCAAAAATCTTTTATCTCTCCCTGCTGTTCTGTCTGTCGGTGTGTTTTGCATCATATTTTTGCTATGTTTTGTGTTACTTTGATTTCCTTATGTTCATTTTGTCTGTGTCTTGCTATGGGTGTCTGTGTTTGTGTGGCAGATTGAATGTTAAAGTGTTTGTCAAATATGTACCAGCTCTGCTCTGAGGTTGTACAGCCTCTGTGTCACATGTGTTATCACACCTGTCTTCAGCCTATATGTTGTTTTTGGTTTCGCTGTGCTAGTACGCCGCCTCCACTCTGCTGAATGCATGCTAAACCCTGGGCAACATATGTGCTTTCTGGCATCATATGGGCGCTCTCATCCTGCTAGAATTAAAATACTGATCTTCTGTTGCAACTAACCACAGATTCAAAACATAAACTTACTGCAGATATTACAATTATTAGTTGTTCTCTTTGCAGAAATAAACAAATTTGGTATATATTTCAGTATATATCATAAATCATCATCATTTGGTGAACTGAAATAACTCAAATAGTAAGATTTTTCAAAAACAAAGGAACATAGATGATGATTCAGTGTGCAGTAAGTCTAATCTGGATCAGAGGTTGTAGCAACTTCAGTATTGTTCACTAACCTCTCAGTCCTGAGGTGTGATAGTCCTTCTATCACAGCCTCACCCCCCTCACCTTGCTGGCCAACCTCCCTCCCCCACCTCACGCTGAAACAGTAGTGTCACCCGCCCCCTTTTTTGCAGAGGTAGATGTGTGCCATTCCAACCCTTGTGCCAATGGAGCCACCTGTGTGGAGAGTGCAGACTCTTACAAATGCTTATGCCTGCCCAGCTACGGAGGGGAACGCTGTGAGATCGGTATGAGATCAGCTTCAGCTAATAAATACTAACAACAGCCTCTCAAAAACAACTGAAGAGAGAGAGATGCTAAACATCACCAGCCGATAGCATCATTACTCGCTGAGCTCTGTGAAAATACAAAGTCATGAGGAGTCCTGGTGGCCCAGCAGGCGAAGATGCACAACATGTAGCTGTGATGACCCTGGTTTGCCATGGGACCCTGTTTCCCTCTATGGCCAAAAGGCCATAAAAGTAACTAAAGGGTCAGTTCACCCCAATCACAAAAAAACATACTTTGCTTACCACGAGTGGCATCTAGTAATGCAGTAACTGTTCAGCGTTTCACTGCTCAAAACACTGAACAACTGACTCTTTCTTAAACCCCTTTCCTGAACAGTCTCCAGTCAGAGGTATACAGTTGTAACGGCACGGCAGGTCTGTCAAGTTTGGCGTCTTTGAAAGTTGTCAAAGTGATGTGCATGAGGCGCTAGTATCATGCTGCAGCATTGAAACAACATTATTTTACAGGATTTCTGGATATGTTTGAAACAGCTCTGTTCAGGAGCAGCATGTCCAGTGTGTGTGAAATGGTCCTGGATTCTACTGTAACAGAGAAGCATCCCATTATTCCACAAACGTACTAAATCTGCCACCATAATCAATAGCAACTGCTTAAGCACCATGATAGACTGCAAAGCTTGACAGGCAGTAACTAAGGGGGGAGGGGTTAGAGAACATTAAATTTAAAACACCTAACTGCAGGGTGTATTTTAAGGAACAACAGGATGAACCACTAAACACACTGTTAACAGTTTTCACAGGGACAATTTATTTGATATGAAGTACCTCCAATGACAACTGTTCTTAAGGTGTGTTCAGACAAACTGTATGTTAGCTGTAAGCTAGCAACGAAGGCACCGACCGAGTCTGTGGAAGTTTGTCTGTGGAAGTTTTCGTCCAGCTCAGTTTCTGACTGATTTCAGAACTCACAAGAAACTCTGGTTCTCAAAGTCCCAGAATAAGCACAAATTATTTGTTCAAGTTGAAAGATTTTCAACTTGCGTGAATGTGTCTTTACACCATTTTACGTCACCTATAAAGTTTGCTTACACAGTAAGAGAGCGAAAATAATCTGAACTCAAGCTCCAACCTAGCTCAGGGCTTTCAAACACCTCTCACGGTCTTCATCAGTGAATGGAACTGGCCTTCTTGATCTTTCTTCGGACCTCACTGTCTCCTGGTTGATGACCTTTGATGGTGTGACCACAGGCAGGTCTGGTGTTCACAGACAGCGGATGTTGTCTGTTTCTGACATTCATTCAGACTCTTGTTCAGGGTCCTTGCTGTTTCACAGAGGCAGCATTCCCTCCAGTTGTTGCATGTGATATCATCACCAGTTTTCTTCAGGGAGGATCCCTTCTATAGGGTGTACCAGCAGAGATCTTGGTGGTTGAATGGTGCTGACTCCTTGTTAGACTCTTGTTAGACATTTCCACAGCCCCCAACCACGTGAGGGAGTCCCACTGGGATGCTTCTGGTGGTCCCCACTGAGTTCCAGTGTACATCCTGGTCTTAAGTCGGGGCAAGAGGCTCAACATCCTTTCTTTGTATCCACATTTATGTCATAAAATGACACCTGAGCCAATTCCCTTTGCTGATGAAGACCATGAGATGCAGTAAAAAGCGCTGGAAAAGCTAATTAGTGGACCTTGAGTTGAGATTTCTTCACACATACTGATCCCAAGGTCCAAGCTCATGTCTGTGGATTTTTCTGGGTAACAGAGACATTGTGTCTGGAAGGACATGTTGTGAAAGGCATGTTGTATCTGGGTGGTGTCAGAAATCTTAAGAGGTGGATATCTCAAAAGGCAAATAAAGCCAAAGCTATCTGCAGGGTGGTTAAATACCACTAGGGGTAGGTGGGAAAATATGAAAATGTGTTTTTGTGTAATTTGGGTGAACCGACTCTTTAAATAAGGTCATTAAGGTGGAGCAAGAGAATGAAAGAAGCCTTTGAATGTTACAGTAAAAGGAAAAAAATGGAAATCCACAATAAATAACTGTTGGGCTGGGCGCTCCCAGCTGAAGTGAAGCATTATATATAATTTTCCATTCTGTATTGGGACGTTTGTTTTGTACGTCAGGATGGAAACACTGTCCACTGTCAGATTTGTACTGGATGCCAGACAGACTGAGGGCATTGCAGAGGGAAAACATGCTCCTCGCTGACTCACAAGTACTGAACATGCAAAACTGAAACACTACATGGGTTGTGAACAATATCAAGCACTTTATCAGCTGCTTAAACACTAATCCCACACAGACAGCAGAAAGAATGATAAGAATACAGAAGAGCTTCTCATCATCAGATGCTGTGCTTTAGTTTTCCAACCCATTTGTAGCTGTGGATGAGGAAGGATATTTAATTTATGAGTCTTATCCGAGTCTCAGAATCCTAAAAAATGGAAAAAAGACGTATATATTTAGATAAAAGTGCATTCAGGATACCATGCACTGAATGAGTGTTGACTCTTTGGTGTTGCGGCTGCAGATGAGCAGCAGTGTGAAGACGGTTGGACTAAGTTTCAGGGGAACTGCTACCTGCACTTCTCTGACAGAGAAATGTGGCTGGACGCTGAGCAGCGCTGCCGGGACCTGAACGCCCATCTAGTCAGCATCATCACCCCAGAGGAGCAACACTTTGTCAACTGTGAGTGCATAATGTGATGTGTGTGTGTGTGTGTGTGTGTGTGTGTGTGTGTTTGTATTCACTGAGATGAAGACAGAGGGAGAATGAAAAATAAAGTCTCAACACTTTTTTGTCCCACAGCAAACGCACAGGACTACCAGTGGATCGGGCTGAATGACAAGACAGTAGAGAATGACTTCCGCTGGACAGATGGCACTCCACTGGTGAGTGAGGACATTACACTGGTGTGTTGCTCCTGTTATAGGCAAGACATAGTATGGTGTAGTGCAGTGGTTTCCAACCTGTTCGGTTTGTAACCCCTTAAAACAAAGTCTTCTTGCTCCCTTTATCACAGTTTGCATACAGTATGACTACAGGTGGTGGTCAGAGTGATTTTTCTCTCCCAGAGGGTTTTAACTGGATCTCTCTTCAGGGCATGAATGAATTACTGAAAAGGTCTACCAGGAACAGAGCCTTTGTATGAAGCTAATGTTTCTTATTGGAAAATCAATCAAACAACTACAACCAGATGCAAAACGACCACAAAGAGATGCAAAATAACTACAAAGAGACACAAAATGACAACTAAGAGACGCAAAACAACCACAGACACAAAAGAAATACAAAGAGACGCAAAATAACTACAAAAAGACACAAAATGACAACTAAGAGACACGAAACACCTATAAAGAGACACAAAATGACTACAAAGTGAGTCAGAACAACTACAGGGAGATGCCAAACATCCGCAAAGAGATGCAAAATGACCACAAATAACAAAAAATGACTACAAAAAGACACACAACCAACACAAAGAAACTCATAACAACCTCTTAGACATGCAAAACGACTACAAAGAGACACAAACATCTACAACACACATCTCTGAGTTGTGTTTTGTGTCCCTGAGAGTTTTGAGTCTAGAGTTCTGGTTTACCTGCAAGATGTTACTAAAAGAGACACAAAACAACTACAAACAGCACGTCAGTCTGGTTATCTTTCTCCTATGTAGAAGAGGTGGGGGGCCTTTAACATGTCTTTGCACAGGAGCCCATTGTCTCATAATCCGCCCATGTTTCAGGGATTTGAAGATGTAAAATTATCCACTAATTCTTTTAAAAAATAAACATTTGTGGCAGAAATGTGTTAATCAAATCACAACACCTCAGATTTGTCCTGAGACCCCCTTTAGTGGTCCCAACGCCCAGTTTGGGAACCACTGGTGTATTGTATTGTAGCATAACGTGGCATATCGCAGTGTAGTGCAGTGCAGTGTTGTGTAGTGAGCTTAACTCCTGACCCACTCACCTCTGCTCTCAATTGGTTTTCTCAGTGGTGGATACAGCACAGAAAGTCTGCCTTGCTGCCAGTTTGTCACAGTGACCAACCACAAAAACATCAACAAAAATATCCTCTGCATCTCAAAAAGATTTTACCCAAAGACTTACATTATAGAAGAGACATTTGTAACTGCAAAAAACGTCAATTATTAGTCTTTATACTTGATGCCTCATCCGAGCTACATTATTAATCACCCATTAATCTAACCCAATACAGACTATGCTTTAATTGCATTAATAGTTCTATATTGATTTGCATTTAACTTGGCAGTAGATAAACAATGTTAGTTGACCTTTGCATGAAAAGTTTTATTTGTGATTTTGGAGAGGCCTGTGCGTGTCTCTGCAAAACTAAAGCTCTGAAAATTACTGTTTGCACTTATGATAAGAGGTTGTCTGAGCAGGTGAAACCCAAATGCAATGTCATTCCAAAACAAGCACCAAAATAGCACTGCACCATCTGATCTGCATAAACACAACCTCAGCTGCACCACTCCACCCACCTCAACACAAGTGGGTTTATTTAAAGGCACAAAATTACCCAACAGGTGCAAGCACAAAAAAAAGTACTTCATTACCAGGTGTTTGGATGGAAAACAGCACTGTGTTTAAAAAACATGGCATTCTGGAAAGTTGCAGCAAAAGTTGAACCAGGTTTAACTTTGTTGCTGGACAAAGTGTTTTTAGCTGAAGCCCTCTGCATCTGGACACCTGTAGCCTAATTTAAATGAATGAAGGGGCTGCATTTTTTCATGTAGTGCTAATATCTGTGCCTTAAGGATTGGGTATGCCTAAAATGATCTACTTTGTACGAAGTGTCGTCTGTCCACACCTAAAGGCAAAAAGGGTTTATACCTGTTCCGAATATCCAGACTTGACAACGTGGCGAAAAGCCTGCCATCATGGAGAGGATCGCGATGTGACAGTAGTTTAAGCAGGGATAGTGGCACACACTTTTGGACAGTCTCTCCTTAAAGGCGTTCATAGTGTTGCAGTGGTCTGTACACATGAAAAGTAACAGAAGTAGTTGTGTGAAGAATAAAAAACAAGATGAAAAAGTCCTGCTCATACAGTGTGCAGTGCAGAATGATGAATAGTAAAAGAGACTCAAATGAAAAGTTGCGATCTGTCTTGTAGTAAAGTATGTTTCTACTTCCTCTTCTTCTTCAGCAATACGAGAACTGGAGGCCGAACCAGCCAGATAATTACTTCAACTCTGGAGAAGACTGTGTGGTGATGATCTGGCATGAGAACGGCCAGTGGAACGACGTGCCCTGCAACTACCACCTGCCGTTTACCTGCAAGAAAGGCCCAGGTATGTTGGTTCAGACCTAACATCACTGCCTCTGCTCAAGTCTGTAACAAAGGCTTTAAAGCTGTGTTTATCCGTTTTCGGCCACTAGGGGTCAAAAAAAGCATCAAGCTAAGGTGACCGACACACAGCCATGAATATTATTGCATTATAAAGTTATTGCAAATGTGTGGCAAACAATTGCCTACTTACACCTCCAGCAGATTAATGTAAGTCCAATATTCGCTCTCCTTTTAGCTCTGGTTTGGTCTCCACCAACTGCTTTTTAGCTGCTAGATGTTTCACTTTATTCACCAGCTAATCACTAACTTTGTCTGTCTGCTGTTTGGTGCTGGGGAGGTAGGGTACAGTGGGTTTATCAAAGCTTGTTGGCTGAAAATATCTCTGCCTGCTGCTACTGGAAATGAGGTAAAACCAAACAGAAGAGCTAAAAGAGGCTAAAAAGCTCCGTAAAGCTGCAGAGTTGCATAATAATTCTCCATAATTTCAGCAGAACTATGAGGGAGCCCTTTCACACAGAGCCATTAGATTTGATGTTCATATCAAAAATATGATGAAGGTAGGTTATATATTTTACTACTTCAGTACCCCCTACCGTATAATCAGTGCACTGGTAGTTTCACTAGCTTATCATCGTTTGGTGATAGCTGCAGCTGTTTACTGAAGGTACTTAATACAGCAGACACATGTAAGTGGATGCATGGCTTGATACGATGCCCTGTGGCTTCTGGTTCTGTCCTCAGTGTCCTGTGGCACCCCGCCAGAGGTGGAGGATGCCCACATGTTTGGTAACAGGAGGGAGGAATACCCTGTCAACTCCATCATCCGGTATCAGTGCAACCCAGGGTTTACACAACGCCACCCTCCGGTGGTTCGCTGTAAAGCAGATGGACAGTGGGAGAAACCCCAGGTGGAATGTACTGACGGTGAGTGCACTCTGCATGGATACCCTGTTATTCATCGTGGGACTAGTTTGTAGAAAAACCTCAGTAGCTGCGTTTACATGGACCCTGATATTCCACTAATAATGGGAATAACAGCTCAATCAGGATAAAAAGGCCTCAGGAAACCACCTCAGTCAGAAGAGACTGACCCGACCGGAAGGAATTTTCAATCGGGTTGAGAGGGGGGTGTAAACCTTTGATAATCCGTTCAATAGGAAAATATTCGCGCCTAATAACCATGTTAACGCTTAATCCGATCTTTTCTCTCTGGTTGGAATAAATATATTCTTTGTGCACATGTTTGCCCCCCGTGGGGTGACGTGAACCAGTTTCCGGGAGGGACAGAAACCAAACTGCTCTGTGGCTGAAACAACCTAAAAGATTTAAGGATTGTTGATGGTCAAAAGACTCCAAACAACAAACAAAAGTTTGAAAAAATGAACTAAGCCAAAAAAAAACCTTCTTCTTCTTCTGTTATATTTCCGGCAGATTAGACGCTTCACAGCAGGCGGAGCCACTGTGCTCATGTCAAAAGAGTTATTTTCTGATTAAATGCTTCAGGGCATGTAAACTCACATCTTATCTTATCATTTTATTTAGCGTCCATATAAACAGTTAAGCTGGAATCTCTAATCAGACTGATTTCAGTCGTGTTGAATAAATATTGTCCATGTGACCGCAGCTACTGACAGGTAAGGACAAGTGTGTTGTCTTTAAACTATAACTCACTCTAGTTGTGTTTTCTCCTCGCTGCAGTGAAAGCCAGAAGAAGAATACAGCGGAGGCGCAGCAGGAGTCCAGCAGCCAGCAGCAAGCTTCACTAAAAAGGAAAAAAAGGGAATTCATTATTTAAAAAGAACATTTGCAGCACACAAAAATCCATTTTCCATTTTAGTGAAGATGACCTGAAGGGTTGAATTGTTGGAAGGCCCACATGAAGGGTCGAACATCATGGTAATGTGATTTTTGTCTGTTCTCTCCCCTGCCCTCATAATATATTTTAATTATATATAATAATTTTATTGCTCTGAGTTTATTTTCAGCGTGTGTATTGTAATATAGTTTTGTTTGGTGAAATCATTGCTGGGATACTTTGTTCCATGTGAGTTTTACATTTAAAGAAGGCAGCATGTGTCTGGTTCACTGTAGTCTGCTGTATGTCGGCACGTTAGGATTTGCTGTAAAACTGGTTTATGGTTTAAAAGGTACCAAACAGTCAGATGTCTGTGTACCTATATGGCATATCTTATTGTAATATCTGTTGGAAGAAAAACACAGCAGGGGCCAGATACTCTTAGTTAAAGGGAAATACAGATATTTTTTTAAAAGTTCACATCAATCATCCGAGTTCCCCTACTGATTCTGTCCTTCCTGCTGGTTTCTGCACTCAGTCATTGTATCATGTATTTTTTCTCCTTCAGAAGAAGCCGTTTGCTGCCGTTTCTTCCTGTAATACAGCATGAAAAACAACTGCAACAGCGCGAGACAATCCATCACAGGAAACTCGAGATTTTAAAAATGCTCGGAGGTGAATGTTCAGCACATTAGAGATACGTTCAGTTTATGACATAAACACATGAAGATAAATACCCCGTTATTAATGATTGTGTTTTCCCAGAGAGATACATTTGAACAAACACTCATTGCAAAAGTACACTGTGGCTCTTTACGGATGTATATACGCTGAGACATTTAATCATCTAAATGATCTGGATAGAAACGATCCTCCTACAAAGGCAGATGTGAAAGCACTCGAGGAATACCAAGTATAATTGCACTGGTTAGACAGTTAAATTTGATCTGTGTACGGTGGCATGAATCATCATGGTGTCAAAATGGTCACCTCACAAACCTTTTATTTATTTGGGGCGTGTTTATTAGCTGGAACGGATGTTTCATTTCAAATTGGGTTTGGATATACATGTGACTTTTAAAAATCCTGTCACATAAGGCATGTAGGCTTATTGCAAATTTAGGAAAAGGTAAACCTGGTGCAACTGTCAAAAGGAACAGTTCGACATTTTGGGAAATATGCTTATTCACTTTCTTGTTGAGCTAGATGAGAAGATTGATATCACTGTCATATCTGTTTGTTAAAAATCAAGCTAGACATGTAATGTGTTAGTTAGTGAGCTTTAGAGGTGCTGGTAGGTGGATTGTTTTTACTTTTGGACAGAGCCAGGCTAGCTGTTTCCCCCTGTTTCCAGTCTTTGTGCTAAGCTATTCGTCCCTGGCTGTAGCTTCATATTTAGCATACAGACATGAGAGTGGTATCGATCTCATCTAACTCTTGGCAAGAAAGTGGATAAGTGCATTTCCCAAAATGTAAGTGCAGCAGCCATACATAGAGGAAAATCCTAATCAATTCCATGTCTGCATGTCCAACATGCATTTAGATAGACATTTTTAGATATTAAAAATGTATAGAAATGTTTAGTATGGATATACATTTTCAGGATTACTGGATGTTATTTGGATTATTGATTATTTCACACCTCTAAAGTGGTTTTATTGAACATGATATCTGGTGAAAATGACCTCTCTAGATGAGTGGAAACAAGAAAAACATTAAAACATTAAGTAGGTGATAAGACAGCATTTAGCCATAGACAGAAAGCAAACAAATCCGACAAATAGCATCTTGGCGGTTTAAAGCAGAGACTTTTGGTCAATGTGAAGACACAACCTTTTATTTATTGATTTCACACAGTGACAGAGTCTCTGCTGGACTGAGCCAGTGATTGTTGTACAAGAGAGGTTCAGTACTGTTATGAGACTACAGCAGCATCAGCAACACACGGCCAAGGTGGATAAACTTCTACTAGCTCCATTTCTTCATATTTCATCCGTAGAGGATGAGGGGAAACTGCATGTTATCCCACAGTTTGTCATGTTGGCTGGTTTGAGTCTTTTGTTTTCTGTGTGTTTTAGTTGTCATCATCTTCCACGAGGCTGTGCAGTGCACAGTGTGTCTGTGGAGTCAGAATAGTGAACCTGTTATCTATTTCATGTTTGTAACCTCAGAGGACATAACCGCACTGTAAACATTAGTGTGAAATGCCTGTTGTGGAGGGTTTTTTTTCCAACTTTGACTGCTTTTATTTGTGCACTTGTTTTGTGTCGTTGTTGTTTGTATTCGGGGGGCTGTGCCTCCTTTATACATACTGTCACCTGCTGCATGATGAACCAAAGACTTTCAAATACACTTTCAAAGCTGTACATGTGTCTGCTATAGTCCCATTGTATTCACTAATTTAAAGGATAAGTCTGTCAATGCTTCTGTTTTTCTTATTGTCAACAAATCACATTAAAAGACCAAAACTAACACAATTTAACAAGTGTGTGTGTATCACAGCCTGATGTATCTTCTTCTTGAGCCACAGAGCTCCATTGTTGTTCAGAAACTATTAAAAACACATCAGTGAGCCTCAATGTTGCACTGAGTGACATTCACTTGAATGAAAATTGCTCCCGCAGTGCAATTTTAGTATCCAAAAGTTTTCCTGCTTCCTGGTTTGCATCCCTGTTGTGCGGCCTACGCTGCACATGCATATCAGATTTTCTCCTGCACATAGACTTTACATTGGATTTGTTGCTGACAATAAGAAATACATAGATTAACACCAGTCTTATCATTTACATTTTTCCATTTCAAATGCAAATTCAAACTTCATGTGCGGTGTTTTTTTTTTGTTTTTTGCATGAGGCAGATAAATGCAAGGAACTGATATAAAATACGTAAATAAAATATGATTTAAGAGAAACACATATTTGCCTCATCCTCACATAACAATGTCTTTTTGACTTTTCTGTTTTATGAAACCAAAGTGGAGCAGAATGAACTCACATGTGCCCCATGTCTGAATGTTTGTACTCACATCAATCAATGCCAAATAAATAAAACCCTTTGGTTGTTTCCTCCTGAAATGGATTCAGGTTTCTCTCATGACTGTATGGTTCTCATCTCTGTTCATAGCAGCACAGCTACCTACAGATATGAAGTTTACGAGTGTGAAACTTAAGTAATTAACAGGCTGCAGAGATCAGTCAGTCCTCCGTCATTCCAGGAGGGTCACCGCCCAGATATTCCAGGTACAGACAACAAACACATCTTTCACCTTGCGTCTGCCTCTCAGTGAGCTCAGTGTTTCTGTGGCAGCAGCTGAGGTAAATAGGATACGGCGCTGACTCATAGGAATAATAAAAATACAGTAAATTTGTATTTGCCCAACAGGGTGGGTTGTACATGGCGTCAGCGTTCCCTTGTGACTGAATAGGGTCCTTTTAAGGATCCTCTGCACCCCGCCCTCCACACACACCGGTTCACCTCTCTGTCCCGGGCCTCCGGATGAATCGTCTCTCTCTGCTCACAGTTTATTTTGCACTTGTTAATTAGCAGAAAACAGAAAATGTTTGCAACCTAAAACATACTGCTAAGCACTTCTTGCTGTGAGCAAACTATGACCATTTCAGATTACAGCAAATTAGAAACACTAACTTTATTGTCAAACTGTGTGTCAGAGGCACCGGAGTCGAGGTCTAAACCTCAACATGGACCTTAAAACTAAAAACCGTATCAGAAAAAGGTTCCACAAACAACTGAATAAAATGACGCACTATATCATGTAAGCTCTTCATGTCACTGTGCATGCTCAAGTCCCCATGGAATCTAAATCAATGTTTAAGTGTTTTTATGTGATGTGTTGATTATTTTTTCCATGTAGTATTCATACAGTGCAGCTGTCCAGGACACAACACTGGTCAGGAGTGTCTGGACCTCTAAGGAACTTTTGAATATGTTTTAAATCTGGTCCAGACCAGGTAAGGTAGGTCGTAAGTCTCATCTCCAACTCTGTTAAAATGGAGATGAGAAGAGTCAAAATGGGATGACTCGGACAGTCATGGTGTTTTGTCATGGCAGGGCCGTGCTTTGAGGTGCGTACCACCTGGTTCTTGTCTTATGTTCTGTTAAAATTAAGATTAACTTTATTGTCCCACAAAGTGGGACATTTGGCTTGGTCTTTCACCCATGCTGCAGCTGTAAAAGTACATGAGAACATGAAAGAGAGAAAAAATAAATACAGCACAATAATTAACTAAATAAAGTACAGTACAAAACATGAAAGCAAAGGTCTTTCCTTTAATAAGAGTTTACCTTACCTGCTGCTATTTAAAAGTTTGCTGTTGTTTTGTAGTTTATTTCTCGGTACTTTTTATGAAATTCTATTTGGTCTGGCATTTGTTAATTCATTGGATTTCTTGTTAGTTTTGGTTTGATCATACTCCTGTAGAGGGAGTGGTTTGGGAACATAAGAGAGTTCTCGTTGTTTTCTTTCATTTTGGTGGGTTTTCTTCTTTTTACAAAATCCCATCAGAGCCGAGATGGCTTTTCTCGGTAGGTAACCTTTAATGTTGAAATTAAATAACAAAATACTAACGCGAGTGCCTTTCAGTATATACCTAACATACACACATATACCAATAAATAAACATCTCACATACCAGGCACCATCATGGTTATATACTCAACAATTTAACGACATTTGTGGCATTTCACTCGCTGCTCTGTCCTCATGCGACTGTTTGCGGAACCAATGCGCCGCAGCTCTTTCTGCGCTCGGACCACAAACTGCGGGGGCTTCCGCTGGTGCCTTTACTTGCTGGACGACGGTGGTTTTCCCGGAGTTTACGTCCCAAAACACCGAGCACCTCCGACGTATGTGCACCGTTACTGCGGTTCTTAGGGTCACTCAGAGGACTGATGGACTCATCTGTGAGTCTCGGGTGTTGCTGGGAAACGCCGACACGCACAGTTTTACCGGCAGCTTTGGAAACACTGAGGTGCACTTAGATGACTCTTGGCATGCTTTTGTGATCAATAATCGAAGAGGCACAACGCGCACGGGTCAATAAGCGGCGGCGCCCCGCAGTTTAGACCTGTGCCTGCTGTTGGCCAGAAATGCGTCAACATATTGTAGTTCAGAGAGCCAACCCTGCACAAAGTGTTGTGATCGAGCTACATGTAAACGCATTGCGAGTTCAAAAAGTAATATTAAATAAACTATATATATATATATATATATATATTTTAATAATTTGATTTGGCTTTGAGGAGGACGACAGTATGTGTTTAATGTGTCCAGTAGCTGCTAACCCTCTGCAGCTCCTCTGTTCTTTGTTGCCTAATTTGAGCATTTTTCATATGAACTCCTTTTTATGGAAGCTCATTTCTGCCAGTAAAAAAAAAAATAATAATTATGAGATTTAAAAAAAAAAAAATCTCATAATTATGACTTTTTATCTCATAATTTTAATCTTTTTTTTTTTTTTTTTTTTTACTGGCTGAAATGGGCTTCCATACGTTTTTGGCTCTTTTATTGTATATGCATTTACAATGAATGCACATGATAATTGAAGTTTTAGCGGCTGGTAAACCTAAATGGAATGCAGTCATCATTAACATTATTAATTACACCTGTGCTTTACCTGCTATAACAAGTCAAAATGTCTGCTGTGAAAAAGGCCTGTTCCTGCTGTTTAGATCACTGTACATTACCTGGCATTAGTGCCAATTTGATAGTGAAGAAAACGGTGAAATACTACAGTGTTATTGCTTTTGTACTGTAAACACTGTTGTTCTTTTTCTCACATTTTGTACATTAACTGCACTTGAGAACTTTATACGTAATGTACCTTTTATACACTGGGTTATTTAAGGGCCAGTGAGACCTTAACAACAGAATACCTCACAGAATAAAATAGCAGACTAAAAAGAAACAGAAAAATAGAGCATACATTTGACATTGCACATATATAACCAGGTCAAAGTTTATTTAAAAGCAATGGCATGATGTAAAATGAAAGGTGTTTAGGTGGGTCTCAGACCTTCTGGTGTGCAGCATAGTAGCTGAAAGCAGCTACATCTTGTTTAGTCTTAATTCTGCCCATGACCTGCTTTTTATTTTTCTGTACAGGTTGATGGCCAGTCTAGCTCCTCCCGTCCCGTCTGCTCTCGCCTCGTTTCTTTCCACGTTGCTTCCCTGCGGCTTCGCTGTGGGGCCTTCACGGCTCTGTGAGGGCAGGCTGGGGCTGTGGTGGGTGGGCCGCTCGCTGGAGGCTGGATCCCTGCTGGGTAGGGAGGGGGACACAGAGTGGGCCTCGAAGTATCACTCTGACCCGATGACTCGCAGCCAAGATGGTGAACTCACGATGAACTCTGAGTCCAAAGCAGGTCAGACCAACAGCACAGAGGCAGAAAAGGTAAATGTACATGAATACAGATACACTGCGTGCAGACAGAGCAGGCTTTAATCTCTATTGAGGTTGATTGCCCATGTCGATTTTTTCATCACAATTTAAATAGTAATTTTTGTTCATTTTGATTGTAGATTTGAACGTTTCTTTCATTCAGAAATAAACTCAGATTTGATTTTATTCTACTTATTTTGGTATGTTGAACTATTCAAAAAGGTGTGCTTGAAAATTCTTCAATATCAATATTTCAATACAAGAGGAAATTCTTTTTGCAGCAAGGCAGCATAAAACACATCAAAAATCTAAAACATAAACACAATAAGACAGTTAAAGACAGTTCTGGTAATGTATGTGCAATGCAGAATTACAATGGAGAGTTCATGTGATAGCAAAAGAAAGACTGCAGCAGTAAGAACAGGGATAAGATAAAATGCTAAGCTGTGCAGTGAAGCAAGAAATAGTTTATGGTATATTAGAATTAAAAGCACTCAATTAAATGTTGACCTGTTGCACCTAATTTTCGGAAACCTGTATATCTGACCAGAGGGGGTGATGTCAAATTTCTTAAAGAGATGATGGCCTGGGTTTGCTAAAATGGATTTAGCTTTCTGTGTGATTTGCCGGCTAAAAAATGTCTGACAAAGGCTGCTGCACACCAATGACTTTACTTGCCATCTTGACAATGTTGCCCAGTTTATTCCTGTTTAAATTCTCACACCAACAAACCACTTTCTAAGATGGATCTGTAAACAAGACAAAGGGCACAAACATGAGCCACCAAGTACGCTTCAAGCTACGAATGTCAGCAAATGTCAGCCTCATGGTGGCGCTAGAGGAAAAGTCAGGGGGGGGCACTAAATTCAGTAGGATTCTTCATCTGGGGGTCATGAATGTTGTTGAGATATTTCAGTCTGGACCAAAGTGGTGGACTGATCAACCAACATTGCCGTCCATAGAGCCAATCAGCTAGCAGGGCTAAAAACAAATTTAACCATTGAACCTCTCCAGGAGTTATAGTCTTTGTTGCCCATTGTAATAGCAAATCTTTCCACTTTCTAATGTATTCTTTCCAGTTTCCATTAACACACAGGAGTGATTTAACGCAGACCAAATACAACACATTTTCCAGTCGATATTTGCTGTTTAGTTTGATGTTTATTGAAGTATTTGTACAAAGACATGAATGTAGCAGATTTTTCAATGCGGCAGGTCGCAGGTGTTGCTCTGCGTAAGATCACTCCTCCTACCTGTGTGTATATTGGAAAGTGGAAAAAACTGCCATTACAACTAAGTGAGAGCTGTGCGCTCCCTCTCCCTGTGCCTGCCATTTCCTGTCACCTATACCCCCTGTATGTATACAACCCTGGGCATCTAAGGGCCGCTACCCAGTGTCCAGGTTAATACTGCAAGATATATCTAAACAAACTAATATGTATAATAACATACATTCGTTCTTGCATGCAGTGTTCACTTGAAAACTCAATTCTAATTATTAACTTATTCATGTCTGTCTTAATTCTTTAAATCTGAACAGTTGTGTTTTTGCCTGTAAACCCGTAACTCAAACACTGCTTTGTTTCTCTGTGATGCAGCTGACACTCTGAGGCCCATTAAGTTCACATACTTAGAAAATAAATTTGTTTTAGTGCTGTCTCAGGTGCTGTCGTCACAACTGCATATGATAGTGGAGTTTTTCTCTGCATGCTTAGCTTAAGTGCAGTTTTTCTTCTTCATAAGTTCCTGTAATTGTGCACCTTTCAGGGAGCTGAGAAAGAACGATGTACCTGAGTACCTGTAGTCAAATTTAGCCTGGACAGGAACCTACAGTTATCATACGTCTGGGGCCTGAATCATGGCTGCACCTGAGCAAGCATCAAGTTATCCAAAATCAGTACTGCAGCAACTCTGCAACACAGATGGCGTCCTTATAAAAATAGAAATGCAAATTCCAACTGTAAAATCAGTTTTATTATCATTTAGTTTTGTGCTGTTGTTTGTCCCATTTAGATTCAAAATGTCTCAACAGAAGCCTTGGCTAGACAGAAGCCCTGCAATAATGATTCAATTTGCTATTCAAAAGGCAGCAGTCAAGTATCAATCCACCAGAATTAAGTGCCAGACATGAATCCATCCTGGCTGACTGATGCATCTCATTGTTCAGCCTTGAGGTTCTTCATCATTTTACATTCACCAGCAGCGGCTGCTTTTGTTTCAAACCATTTTTGTCTCGGTTGCAGACAGAAGGAGCGCAGTACATGCAAGCCTCTCTGCTTAATTAAGTGGCGACCCTGTGGGAAGATAATGAATCAGTCCTTGTAATTTCTAGCGAGCTTTCTACAGAAAAAAACATGAGGAGAAAGAGTCACAGAATAAACGATATACTAATGATCATTTACCAGGGCACTGCAATCAATACACATTCAAAGCACAACCTACCTACCAGTTCATTTTTGTACTAAGTGGGACTGAGTCAGACATGGACAGTAATCATCACTATTATGAACATTAGTATAAAAGTACATAGTGTTTTCAGGTTGACAGTCCCTTTCAGTGTGGAGAATACTTTATTGAACATCAGGGGCCATATTCACAAAACATCTGGAGGCTAAAAGTTGCTCTTAAGTGGCTGAGTTAGAAGAAACTCCTAGAAATAAGAAGTGTGTCCCTTTTGGTCAAGGAGTAATTCACAAACCCTTTTAGTACTAAAAGCAGATCCTAAGTCTGAGAGAAGTTAGAGGTAGTCCAGAGGACTCATAAGACCTACTCACAGTAGGTAATGCGTCTCATCGCGTCAGTGTTTTGTAAAAAAAACAAAAAAAAAAAAAACAATGATGAAGTTTTAAAACCATATTTGGATGGCAGCCAATTAATTAGGATCCAGTCAGCTCACAAACAGTCCAGCAACACCGGAGATGAATGTTTGCACAACGCTACTTGGGTGCTGGGAAAATGCAATTTTCAGCTCTGATGAACTTGTAATATCTCAGCCGTCTGTCAGAACTATTCATCAAACCAAAAATGCACTTTTCACACGCTATTTTGTTTGACAAATAATAATCACTAACTGCAATGAATACATACACACACTTATCCAATATAATCGGTGCAATATGTAGAATTATCAAATCAAAGTATGATGATTTGTTTTGTCATCTGGAAAAAATATCACATGCTGATGGTATTTGATGCCAGATACAGTTGAAAAGTCAATGTTTTTTCATGTATGAAATCTGTGACATTATTAATGATCTATCTGTCTATCTATTCACTGACCATTCATCTATGGAAGCCCATTTCTGCCAAAGTGATGAAAAAAAGATCCTGTAAGTCATTATAATGAGTTAGTATTTCAAAATAATGACTTAGTTTCTCAAAATAATGAGTTAGTATCTCAAAATAATGACTTAGTGTCTCAAAATAATGAGTTAGTATCTCAGAAAAATGACTTAGTATTTCAAAATAATGACTTAGTGTCTCAAAATAATGAGTTAGTATCTCAGAAAAATGACTTAGTATTTCAAAATAATGACTTAGTGTCTCAAAATAATGAGTTAGTATCTCAGAAAAATGACTTAGTATTTCAAAATAATGACTTAGTGTCTCAAAATAATGAGTTAGTATCTCAGAAAAATGACTTAGTATTTCAAAATAATGACTTAGTGTCTCAAAATAATGAGTTAGTATCTCAGAAAAATGACTTAGTATTTCAAAATAATGACTTAGTGTCTCAAAATAATGAGTTAGTATCTCAGAAAAATGACTTAGTATTTCAAAATAATGACTTAGTGTCTCAAAATAATGAGTTAGTATCTCAGAAAAATGACTTAGTATTTCAAAATAATGACTTAGTGTCTCAAAATAATGAGTTAGTATCTCAGAAAAATGACTTAGTATTTCAAAATAATGACTTAGTGTCTCAAAATAATGAGTTAGTATCTCAGAAAAATGACTTAGTATTTCAAAATAATGACTTAGTGTCTCAAAATAATGAGTTAGTATCTCAGAAAAATGACTTAGTATTTCAAAATAATGACTTGGTTTCTCAAAATAATGACTTAGTATCTCAGAAAAATGACTTAGTATTTCAAAATAATGACTTAGTGTCTCAAAATAATGAGTTAGTATTTCAAAATAATGACTTAGTGTCTCAAAATAATGACTTAGTATCTCAGAAAAATGACTTAGTATTTCAAAATAATGACTTAGTATTTCAAAATAATGACTTAGTATCTCAGAAAAATGACTTAGTATTTCAAAATAATGACTTAGTGTCTCAAAATAATGAGTTAGTATCTCAAAATAATGAGTTAGTGTTTCAAAATAATGACTTAGTTTCTCAAAATAATGGGTTAGTATCTCAAAATAATGAGTTAGTGTTTGAAAATAATGACTTAGTGTTTGAAAATAATGAGTTAGTGTTTGAAAATAATGAGTTAGTATCTCAGAAAAATGATTTAGTATTTCAAAATAATGACTTAGTGTCTCAAAATAATGAGTTAGTATCTCAAAATAATGAGTTAGTGTTTCAAAATAATGAGTTAGTATCTCAGAAAAATGACTTAGTATTTCAAAATAATGAGTCACCTGTCAAACAATCACTGTTAATAGCAAGAAGTTTGTGGTTCATTCATGAAACATGATGTCATCCATAGCAACGAGGTCAACCCCCTTAGCTTAGGGGTTCTCTCAGTTCCTCAGTAAAAGTTGCTCTCAGCAGCTTTGTGAAGGTTGTCAGTCCTGATTATTTAGACGGCATTAAATCAAATGTTGTAATGTAAACTTCTACGTTGTGTTTTGTAGGCACTGATGGAGATAGCAGCAAATAAAGAAGCTTTACTACAAAGCATCGTCTGGATCAAGTAAGTTGATGCACTGCTTCACACAAAGGTAACTGGGGCTTTTTGTCTTCTTAATCAGATTTTTTTAGGGCAAATTAACACTTTGATTGGTTTGATTTATTGTCACTAAAATGCAAAATACAACATATCAGACTTTGTCTAGCGTGTTAGCATGCTAATATTTGCTAATTGTTACTAAATACAAAGTACAGCTGAGTAAGTAAAATTTAGACCTGATGATAGCGCTAGAAGAAAAGTTAAAGTATCACCAAAGTTATTATGATTTATCCTCTGGAGAGCATGAATGCCTGTACAGAATTTCATGTTATCAGTTTAATAGCTGCTGAGATATTTTAATCTGGACCAAAGTGGTGGACCGACCGACTGACCGACAGATGAGCTTTGCCATCCATGGAGCCAAGCTGCTAGCGTGGCAAATAATGGAATAATAAAAGCAGATAATCAGTACATTTCTTCATGAAACAGACAAAGCAGAAGATATCGTAGACACCTCAATAATCGCATCACAGAAGACAAAAGTTGTTTGATATTATTCAAGGTGCAAACATCAATGGATTAAATGGTAAAACATAAATCAACGCATTCAGATATCCACATCTTGCCTGCAGTATTTAACCTTTCGGCAGTTCATTACAATTATGACAGCAGCATACAGAAAACATTTCTCCATCTTAGTCTTGAAACTATAAAGATTTAAGGATGCTAAAATGAATTAAGATGTTATTAAAATCTGAATATTAGAAGTTCTTTTCTCACCATTCTCACCATGACTTCATACTTTACTGAAAGGGTTTTTTTGGGGAGTTTTTCCTCATTCGAATCGAGGCTCTAAGGACAGAGGGTGTCGTATGCTGTACAGATTATAAAGCCCCTTGAGGCAAATTGGGATTTGTGATATTGGGCTGTATCAATAAAATTGACTTGACTTGACGTAACATCTCTTCTCCTTCTCCACCTCCATATTTGAGAGTTTCACCATATTGAGTGTGTTGTGTTTTGTCAACACTCTGCACTTTCTTCTACTGCTGGCTGTGTATGTAGTGCCAACACTTTCTCCCGCTCCAGGCTGTGTACTGTGTTGTGTCCTGATTAATAGCTGCTGAGATATTTTAATCTGGACCAAAGTGGTGGACCGACCGACTGACCGACAGATGAGCTTTGCCATCCATGGAGCCAAGCTGCTAGCGTGGCAAATAATGGAATAATAAAAGCAGATAATCAGTACATTTCTTCATGAAACAGACAAAGCAGAAGATATCGTAGACACCTCAATAATCGCATCACAGAAGACAAAAGTTGTTTGATATTATTCAAGGTGCAAACATCAATGGATTAAATGGTAAAACATAAATCAACGCATTCAGATATCCACATCTTGCCTGCAGTATTTAACCTTTCGGCAGTTCATTACAATTATGACAGCAGCATACAGAAAACATTTCTCCATCTTAGTCTTGAAACTATAAAGATTTAAGGATGCTAAAATGAATTAAGATGTTATTAAAATCTGAATATTAGAAGTTCTTTTCTCACCATTCTCACCATGACTTCATACTTTACTGAAAGGGTTTTTTTGGGGAGTTTTTCCTCATTCGAATCGAGGCTCTAAGGACAGAGGGTGTCGTATGCTGTACAGATTATAAAGCCCCTTGAGGCAAGTTGGGATTTGTGATATTGGGCTGTATCAATAAAATTGACTTGACTTGACGTAAGATCTCTTCTCCTTCTCCACCTCCATATTTGAGAGTTTCACCATATTGAGTGTGTTGTGTTTTGTCAACACTCTGCACTTTCTTCTACTGCTGGCTGTGTATGTAGTGCCAACACTTTCTCCCGCTCCAGGCTGTGTACTGTGTTGTGTCCTGATTAAAAACTAGCCTGTTTTTCTCTCCCAGAGAGTGAAACTGGAGAAAATTGTCATTTGCTGCCACCACGTCTCCTGTGATGAGCCACGGGGGAGCTGCATTCATGGCAGCTCCCCAAACAAACTGTTATTTATCCTAATTATCATATTGCCCATATTTCCACATCATATTTGACCTCACGTGCATTATATCAACTTTAAAGATCTTTTATGTTGTAAATCTCTTTAATCTCTGACTGCGTTTCATACAGTTGCATAGAAACCCACAGGGATGAAACTTGGCATCATCCTCATGAAACTGTTTTCCCTTCATGTCAGACCCCATTCAGTGCAGTACAAATACTCTAAAGTGCGTACCGATTAGATACAAGTAAGCATGTAGTGCAGTGCAACACAACATCTGTCTGTTTGCATCCATTTGTGTTTATTTCCCACAGGTTTGCCTGCCAGGCGCGATGCAGGGTACAGCAGAACGTGGTGGTGCAGTGTGCCTGTGGAGAGGTGTGTGCGGGCGAGTGTGTGGATGTGTGTCTGCGTGTGTGTCGGGACATCCTGCCGGGAACAGAGCTGCTGTTGTACCGAGACGCCGTGGGAAAAAGTCAGACAACAGACAAACCTGACGCACAGGACAACTCCGCTGCACGTACAGGTAACGGCTGAAGACAGGCAGACTGGTGGTTGCAGATAGATCAGCCAAAAAGATCAATTCATTAAGTTTGTAGTCACACTAAAGTCTGAGGAAGGGTTAAATAATTACTTAATTACCAGGTTTATTCTGCGTGGAGAGTCACGGATCATTGGGTTCCTTAATTTGAATGTGGGTGTTTAACTTCATCTCATTGAACTCTTTTCATGATAAAATCCTCATATCAGGAAGAAAAGGTTCAGAGTTTTCTCATGTCACAATGAATACTGAAAAATTAAATATTACTAAAATCTCTCACAGCTGATTCATTTAATCCATGATTATCCACCCCACTTTACTGTTTTATAAAGGAATTATAAATGATTCTCTTGCATTGATTAAGTCAATAATGACAATGTATAAACCCTTCATATGAGTATTACAGTAAAGTGGTACCAAACAGGGTTATATGGCCCTGATTAATGTCATCAGACTCTGGTTGGTGCTGCTTCAGTCCACTTCATATTCAGTCATTCTCTCCACCTGGAGGAGCTAGAGGAACATTTCAGTGGACTCAGCAACCACAACTGACCCCAGAAAACCATCCAGTTACCTTCCAGTGTTATAATTACAGTCCCAGCTATAATTAAATGAAACAGGCTGCATGTAAACACAGAGGTCTTATTAGATGGATAAGAATCACTGATCAGCTCAGTGATAAAAGCAGAATTTCCACGTCATCATTATTTAACATCAGTTAGTTTCAGTTGAGAGCTTTGTGAGATCCACTCAAAATGAGGATGAAAGCTGGAGATGAGTAATTAGAGGATGAATCATTTCTGGCAAATACGAAACACACAACACCAAGCAAGAAAACAAATGAATCGTATTAAAGCACATTTGTCATATAGAAATAATATGCTCTCCAGCTCTGCCAATCCTTTATTATTTCTGGTCCGTGGAGCATTTATGTGCTGTAACTGATGAGACATTAAGGAGGACCTTCATGCAGAAAATACCCAGCGGCAACAGACTGTGTCTGGATATCTTATTAAACTCTTGCTCTTGTAGAGTGCTGACTCAAACAGACTGAGGACTATAAATCATGAGCGCATCTCCGAAACAATTATGAATACTAAATGAAAGACAATAAGATAAGAGACAGTTGATCCCTGCAGGGAAATTACATTGTTGTGGTAGCAAATATTCATTAGGTTAAGAGGGAGAAAAGAAATATAGACAAGAAATATAAGAACGAGTAGATAAAAGAAGCTTTAAAATGAATACAAAATAATAAAAGAATAAAACAAAACCAAGCAATTAAAGAATATTAACAAGTGGAACACAGCAACCACATGTTAATTTGTCCTCAATATTGTACATACATGTGAATATAAGTATACAGGACACATGTATGTATAAATTAACGTGTTTGTAAATCAGTCAGGTAAGGTTACTAAATACATTTTTTTAAGTACTGCGTTTAAATACAATATTAAGGTACTTAATACCGTTTTATGCTACTTTATACTTCACTAGGATTCATATGGAAATATTAGATTCATTATCAAAGTAGTAGTTTATTTTCTACTGCATTTATTTAACAGATATAATTACTAGTTACTTTGCAGATTTACATTTTAAAATCTTTAATGAGTACATTGTTTTACAGTACATCACTAGCCAGTTGGTATATAAAGTGTTTACAATAACAGCTGAAACTCTTCAATGCTGCTGACACAGTAATGCATCAGTAATGATAATCCAAATATATTTTACAAAGATATAAAGCAGAGAAAAGTAGCAAATCCTCTCAGAACGTTTGGTATTTTCACATGATGAATGATTTCAATGATTCATCAATTATCAAAATTGGTGCACATACGTTTTCTGTCAACTAACCCTTTCACACTGTTTCACTGCTTTATTTATTTGTTGGACAGATCACAAGGTGGAGCACAAGAAAGACCCAGAGACTGTAGTTCCCAACATGTCGATCATTCATGAAAAGGACGAGGAGGCAGAGGACAAACAGGAGGAAGAGGAGGAGGAGGAACAGCACAGAAACCGGCCCAGAGGCATCAGGAGGAGTCACCCAACCACACACATGAGGAAGAGGAGAGCAGAGAAAACACACAGAACAGCCAATAATAGTGTCATAGCAGCAGGTGGACACACAGACAGTGCAGGCGGTGTCCCGGCTGCTGTGGACAGACAGACAGACTCCCGAGGCCTCTCTGCAGCTCCTGCTGTCCGCTGCAGCTCACGCCTGGCTGCTAAACCACGACGCGTTCACTGTCTGACCGGCCAGGTGAAGCAACCCACCGCCCGCCCCGACCCGCCCAGACAGAGAGAGGGGCAGAGCCGGAGCTCTGCTGAGGCCGTCAAGTCTGTCCCGGAAAAGCTGGTTCCCATGAAGACAGTAGACCCGGATGTCGACGCTACGGCAGCAGCGTATGTAGCTGGGCCGGCTCTCACGTGGCGTCCAGAGATCAGAGAGAGGCGCTACAGGTGTTCCAGCTGTGGCAAAAAGTTCTTCCAGATCGGTCACTTAAAGAAACACCAGTTCAGCCACACAGAAGAGAAACCCTTCAGCTGCCAAGAGTGCGGGAAAAACTACACCTCTGCAGAAAGCTTCAGAGCCCATCAAGTAGGGAGTGTGACTGGATGATCGAGTAGAAGAATCTCTCTGTCTCTCTTTCTGTCTCTCTTTACCTACAACCTTTCTGTCCAAAGGGATCCCTTAAATTTGGTTATTTAAGAGTTGTGATCGAGATATGTATTGAGCAGGACATTTCACAGTGATGTAACAGTAAATTTTAACCAGTAAATTTCACTGGAATTTAGATGTGTTAATATTGTTGATAACAGCTATAAACAACAACACAAATCCAACACAAATATGTTTAAAATGAGATGAGAAACATAGGACTAACATAAAAATTCAGCCTATGAAAAAAGTCAGAAGTAAAATAAATTATACTGAACTACAACAGAAATGTAATTCAAGAGTAACTTAACACCTGGCTGAAAAGCAGAAGTCTGTTTTACCTCTGACCGCAGCCAGCATCACTGATGGATGGCTGAGTGTGGTCAAAAGTGTGCTTAACCACACCCCTCAATGGTGTCACAGGGTCCTGAAGTGCACCTGTGCATCACTGCAGCAAGGTGAGAAGTTAAATCACTGGAGGTCAGCAAAAAACGGGGGTGTCAAGTTACTCTGTAAGATTATCCCGCTCATCGTGAAATGATTTTTAAATGCAGGCGAGTTCCTTTATAACGTCAGGCACTGGCATAACGGTGCATTTACAATTAGAGCTTGATTCATTGTGGATGTTTGAGGCCGATATCACTATTTGAGAGTAAAAAAAAAAATTTGACAATATATCAGCCAATGTTTCTTTTTCTTTTTTTTTTTTTACATGAACACATAAGTACATATATACACTTAACACATAAATAAGTATTATTTATAGGGATCCTTAAATTTGGCACCAAGATGTAAAATAAACTCCTCCCTGCTCTCTGGAGAGCAAACTGTGTAATTGAGACACTTTCTAAATTACCACAAACATTTCTTTGGCATTTCTGTACTGACATAATTAATCGGCCAACATTTACAGCGATAATGCCTGATAGTATTTCTTCCTTTCTTCTCTGCTGCTCTCTCTATCTTGTTTTTCTGTCTCCCTCTGTGATTCTTCAACAGTGGTGCAAAATATGGACTCCACGAAGAAGCTCTTTAATTCTGGTGACTGACACTAAAAGCTGATGTTTACCGTAGATTTTTTTGCTGAAACATGTGCTGCTATCAGAGTTGTTCTCCTCTTTGTTACCTCAATTATCTGCAGGAACAAACAAAAAAAAACTACTTGACAACTAAATGGGCTCAGAAAGACGAGATACGTCACCAGTGGCTTTTTTTAAACCGTGGATGTTTGGGTACGGGGAGTTTTTCCTTTTGGCCACGAGCTTAGTCACCATGCAGACTAGCAATTTACTCATCCCATCAAATAGAAACTATAGTAGTGGTAATAATACACCTTATTTCAAATAATAATGGTGTTATTTCTAGATGAGTCACCGCGGGGAGCGTCCGTTCTCCTGTCCTCACTGTGAGAAGACGTACGGCCTGAAGCGGGACCTGAAGGAGCACATGGTCCTGCACACCGGAGAAAAACCGTACGTCTGCGAGCACTGTGGCAAGGCGTTCGCACGCCGGCCCTCCCTACGCATCCACCGCCTCCTTCACTGCAGCAGAATGATTTACACACAGCCTCCGAAGGTAGGCGGGCGTTTTACTCTGACCTCTACTAGACCTTTGACCTATGGAGCTGTTTTTCTATGAGAGGGTCCTCGTTTTATTTATCTCGTGCACTAGGTCGCACATGTGATCCACAATCCTACCAATGGTTGCACACTACTCCACTGATCTACAGGTGGAGGTAACACGCCAGGAAATGCTGCAATACACCAACAAAGGCAGGAGAAGAAGAAGAAGAGTGCACACTAGTAAACATGTAAACAATGCTGGCTTTAAAATACTTTAAAGTCCAAATGTTGTACATAGAGCTGCAAAGATTAGTCGATTGAAAGAAAATGAAATGCCAACTATTTTGATAATCGATTAATAGTTTTAGTCATTTTTCAAGCACAAAAGTCAAACATTTGCTGGTTCCAGCTTCTTAAATGTGAGGATTTGCTGCTTTTATTTGTAATTTCTGACAGTAAATGAAGAGTCTTCAGGTTTTGGACTGTTGGTCGGACAAAAGAAGCAGTTTGAAGACGTCACTTTGGGCTCTGGGAAACTTAGTAAACTTAATGACTAATCGATTAATCGTGAAAATAATCTGCAGATTAATCAATAATGAAAATAATTGAAAAGGAAAATTTGTTGAAGCACTAGTGCTGAGGGAACTGGGCATCCCAAATAGTAGGAAATGGAGAAGTAGCTAATCCAGGAGAGATGAATGTGTATGTCTACCTTGTCGAGCTTGTTGTTTTTAGCTGTATGCATGGGATTAGGGGTAAGGTAAAGGTAAAGTAAATGTGAGGATTTGCTGCTTTTATTTGTCATTTCTGACAGTAAATGAAGAGTCTTCAGGTTTTGAACTGTTGGTCGGACAAAAGAAGCAGTTTGAAGACGTCATTAACAATCGTGAAAATAGTCGTTAGTTCAGCTCTAGTTTTAGGGGAAATACATTCAACACGTTTGTTAGCGCTCAAGGAGGCACACGGTGCATTTTGGTGAGTAACTCTGAATGTGAACATAACTTTTGTTTGTTTACAAGAAACCTCCGCAGCGCCCCTTTAAGTGCCTGTTCACTCGTCTGCGGTGACATTTTCAAATGGTTGCTGTTTTAACGAGGAGGACGGTGGGAGCTTAATTGATTCATTTTTCACTCATGTACAGCATTTGTCCTGAAATTTGCAAACACCAAGGAGGAATAGTTTTAAATTGCTGCTGCTGCGTCACCTTCCCCTCAGCTATTTCAGACGCTTAAACACAGTTTCTAAAAAAAGTTGTTTCTGTCTCTGCACCTCTCAGCCCAGTTTTAAAAACTTTCACACAGCATCGTTAAATTTTCATGCTGGTCTTGTTTTTTTCTTCCCGAACAGCATTTTGAACTTAGAGTATTTAGAAAGAGGGTGGAAAGACATTCTGCATTTGATTTTGCTCTTCCCTCTCAGGTGCAGTGTACAGTCTGCCCCAAGCTGCTGGCTAACTCCGGCTCTCTGAGGAACCACATGAAGCTCCACACGGGGGAGAAACCTCACATCTGTCAGCACTGTGGGAAGTGCTTCAGTCAGAAAGGTAATGTCAGAGGCCCAGGCCTGATCCTGGACCTCCTGACTGATTCCCAATTTACAAAGTCATCTTGCAACCCACGATCTGTGGGATGTAAATGATGGTCAAATGAATTGAACACAGAAAAAAGAACACAGCTCAACATATGTCTTGATATATTTCAAACGAAACGTAATTAAATTGTTAGATTCTGCATGTACCTGCTCCACAAACCACACAACCACTTTTTCGTGATGAGAAATGTTGAATAAAAAAGTCTGCATCAAGTTAGAGTTAGGGTTCATTCAAAGTCTTGAAAGTTTGGAAAATGCTTAATTTTAACTGTCATGTTTTCAAGGTTAGGAATATGCTTGAATTCAAATATACTCCTTGGTAATCTGGTGTTTCATCATCGACACAATAAGTCACATAAACCAAAAATCTTTTAATATTTGAAATGAAACGATCTTGTCGTCATATTTGTTTGTTGTCTCCTGATTTATAGTAACAATTTTGATGTGATGATAAAGGCTTCGAGAGTCTGGAAATTTTTCACTTAGGTACCTTGAAAGTGCTTGAAAAGCGCATGAATTTTACTCTTAAAAAGCTGTACGAATTGAACACCTGGTTTTTGTCAAACTAACTTCAGCCTGGTGTCTGACCTGCAGTGCAGCGGTGGGTTTTTCCTCTCTTATCACCACCTGGCTGGGACTCTGGAGAGATCCTGCATCTTGTCTCCTGATCAGTTTAGTTACTAGATGATGGTCTAAACAGCTCTCTCTTTAAATATGTTGCCTTTGATGTGTGAATTAGCGTCTAAGCTTCCCTGAAGCATATGATGTTTCATAAAGTATAATTATTTCTTCTGGCATTAGTGGAGGTGCTCTTTATTTCAGGCGAGGCGGGTTGCAACTTATTTTTCAAAGGAAGATCCAAGCCAATCATCAGCCAGAGAGAAACGTGGATGAGCTGTGAATGTGCGTCGCTAATACCTGCTGTTTGCATGGGAAACGTTTTATCATTTGTTATTTAACTTTACTATTTAACTCAGTTTTATTTTTTCACAAAATACACAGAGTTTACAAGAGTTACTTTATTCCGATGTCTGACTGCTCTCTATTATTCAAAAACATTCCTACAATGTTTTGTCGTGTTTTCAAGGTTACGAATATGCTTGAATTTGAATATGCTCCTTGAAAAATGCTTGATTTTCAACATAATGTAAAAGGAAAGTTCTTTCAAAGCTCTCCTCTGTGGATCCCTCACTCTGGAAATGAGGAAGCTTTAAATAATCCTGATCAATGCATCCAATCGAAGTTAATATGAGCAGCTAGTAAAGTAAACAAAGTGATAATATACATTGATTGCTGTGGGTGTAAAGGAATTCTGTAAACTTTATTTTTCGCAGTTGCACTTATAGTAACAATTTAGATGTGATGATAAAGGCTTCAAGAGTCTGAAAATGTTTGGTTTTAGGTACCTTGAAAGTGCTTGAAAACTGCATGAATTTTCCTCTTGAAAAGCTGTACGAACGCTGTACTTAAAACATTTTTGAAATGAGAAGTTAATGATAATGCACATAGATGAGATGACGGCAGCTTGAATATAATGATACAGGTAGTATCATCACTACTTTAGCTATTTGCCATTGAAAATAGTCGGCAACACTACTCAGCGCAAAGACTAACAGCAGGAACAGCTAGCCTCCAACAAAAGAGGAAAAACACCTTCCAACATCTCAAGAGGTGTCCTGTTTACACGTTGAAGCTCGTCAGCAACACTTCTGAAATGCCGGACACCAGGACGAGCTGTCCAATGCTTAGCTCCAATGCTAAGCTAACCGCTCATTAACAAACAAAAAAATACATCTAAATATGACTTTGGAGCTGTTAAAATGCAAGAGGGCCTCTTTGACAGAGCTAGGCTAGCTGTTCCCTCCTGCTCCCTGAGATAATTACATCCCAGAGCTGCCTCTTTATTGATCGTATTGATCTTCTCATCTGACCTTCAGTAAGAAAGTAAACATATTTCCCCAAATGTCAAAGTATTCCTTTCATTTTAAAAGACAGAACACATCATTGTGTTGTGATCATATCAATGAGTTAACTCGACTTGATCATTTTCAACAAGAGACTGTTACACAGTTGTTTTTGCAACACTGAGAGGGCGTCTCCAGCTGTGATCAATTCCCGCAATTTATGTTTTCATTTGTCAAAGTGACAACATCAATTTTGTGAGAGAACCTGGTCTTTACACCTTATTGGACAAATGCATATTCACTGTTCCCCGCTCCCGCTGAGACCACAACCCCCCCCCATCGACAGGTATAATTTCTGACTGCCTCTATCTCTGTCTGTCTAACTGTCTGTCTAACTGTCTGTCTGTCTGTCTATCTCTCTCTCAGGGAACCTCGAGTGCCATCTGAGAATTCACAATGGAGAAAAGCCGTATCCTTGCGCCGAGTGTGACCAGAGTTTCTCCCAGAAGCCAGAGCTCCGTCGGCACATGTTTTCCCACACCGGCGGAGGTTTCCTCTGTAGCTACTGCGGGAAGTCGCTGAGGGACCCGCACAGCCTGAAGTCCCACGAGAGACTGCACACTGGAGAAAGGCCCCACCGCTGCCCCGTCTGTGGAAAAGGTCAGAACGTGAAAAGGAAATTTAAAAGTCAAATAAAATTGTGGGAATAAAAAACGAAAGAGGAAACAGGCTGGGGGCAAGTCCTCAAATCTGAGAACCAGAATCCGCTTTATTGGCCAGGTATTTGTACACTTACAGGAATTTGACTCCGGTTGTGAGGACACTTGAGGACATTTATCAAGCTCCCTCTGGAGACACTAAAGCCCCAACACCTGTAAACAGACTTTGATTTGTAAAATCGATGGAGTTGCCCTTTAACATCACAATGTTCCACACATCAATAATGTCTATCACACATTGTAGATTAATCATTTATTCAAAACGTCACTCAAACATAGCTCCTACCACATTTCATCTTAAATGTAAATAGAGAAAATCAACATTTGTTAACCTCATATTGTTAAACAGACATTTTCAGCTATTTCACATGTAAAACTATTCACATGTTAGATGATTCTCATTAAAATAAGAGAATTAATTCCTGTTACGCTGTTTACAAAATGCTCCCATGGCTGAAATGTGACACTCGAATTTTGTTATTTTGTCAAAGAATAAGAAGAGATTTTTAAACTGCAGCAGAAACAAAACAAATGAAGAAATGAGTCAATGAAATATCCAGACAGAGGCATGAAGCACACGCTGATCCCGTCCAACCAGCCGTGTTGTCTCTCAGTGGGCTGCAGATGTTCTGTCCTGCATGCATGATTGGAAAGCACAAACTGCTGATTATGAGCTTGTCACATACACTTTTTATGAAACATTAGGAAACACTACTGAGTTCAGTGGCTGCATTATTGATGAGCTCAAAGTTGTTGTTTTTTTAGACAGTTTCCCTCATGACTGGCTAACAGGCACAGGTGGCATATTTTTCTTTTCATTTTATTTCATTGTTTTTGTGAAACGTGATTTTTTGAACTTTAATCGTTTATAATTATTGGCAAGTTTATATATATATATATATATATATATATATATATATATATATGTATATGTATATATGTATGTATACTGTATATATGTAGCACTATTCATGCACTGAGGCAGTTTCAAGGTGCTTTACGTACAATTTAACTTAAATGATAGTCTGGTGATGTTCTATATTTTTTCATATTGTCAACTAACTCCATGAAAAGACCAAAAGCAGTAGTGAATGTATCCACTAACAAGTGTTGTGCGTATATAAAGCCTGATGTATCTTCTTCCTCTCAGCCATAGAGCTCCATTGTTGCTCCAAAAACTATTAAAAACACATCAGTGAGCCTCACTGTTGTTCCTTCACTAGAGCACCAAATGTGGACTAATCCGCCGCTGAAAATAGTCCCTAACAAATGCACTATTTCCTCCTGTTTGAATAATGTTTGCTACAAACTACAGTGAGCAGCTGTTGTAGGAAACTACTGAGCCTTTTTTAAAAATGAAACTTGTGAGGTGTTTTTAAGGATTTACGACTTCAGGAATCGATGGGCTTGGGGTTGAGAGCAACAGAGGTATGGAAGCCTATAAGAGACAGAATAACATGTTGTTGGTTTTGGTCTTTTCATGTTATTTGTTGACAATAAGAAACATGTAGAACACCAGCTGTATCCTTTACATAAAAGTAATTAAAAACAAATGAGAGAGATGGTTTAAAAATCCCTAAAAAGTTCTAAGAACATGATAACCAGCTGTTTATAAATGTTTGCACTGTAATAAAGTGAAAATCAAATAGCAAACATGAGGTTAAGAAAACTGATAATGAAACAAAGAGGTCTTTTATAGTCTTGGTTTTCTCACATATTTCTTGAACTGTTAATTGAAAAAACAGAATAATGTTTTATTGATTTTTGCTGTTCAGATTTGATGTTGATTACTTTTTCCTCAGGCTACACCTTGGCCACCAAGCTGAGGAGACACATAAAGTCCTCCCACCTGATGGAGAAGCCGTACAGCTGCCACTGCGGCGCTGCCTACACTGTGAGGCAGAGTCTGCTGAGGCACCAAGCTCAGCACCGGACTGAGGGAGGAACTCAGGAGGAGGTGACGGAGGGAGGACACGGAGAGGAGGAGGTGGTGCAAGAGGCAGCGGCTTTAGGCTCCAGTCACCCGAAGCCGATCAGAGGCAGACCCAAGAAGAACTCGCTCCCTCGAGGGGACGGAGAGAAGGAGGAGGGTCAAGTGAAGCGGAAAAGGGGACGAGGAAAAGGGGAGCAAAAGGAGGCGAGGCAGGAAGGGAGGAAAGATGAGGAGAATGAAACCTCGAGAGCAGAGAGTGGAGGAGATGGGGTGGCGTCAGGTGACATCCAACATGCTGTCGTGTACGTCCACACAGACGACCTGTCCTCGCCGAGCTCCGCCCCTCTGCTCCTCGCCTCGGAGAGTTCGCTGCCTGCAGGGGTGGGGCAGGAGCTGGTGGAGGTGGTGATATCGGAGGGCACAGAGCAGTGCATTGTGGTCCATGGGCAACAGACCGTAGGAGAGCTGCTGATCTTACAGGAGGAGGGCAGCGGACTCTGCTCTGTGGCGCAGACAGTTGAGATAAACTCAGTGTAGCCCGCAGTCCTGGTTCTTCAGACTGTCTGGTGGCTCCTGCAGGACGGACGTTTCAGTAAGTCCAGAGTCCAAAAGTAAAGAGATCCGATCATGTCATCCCTATTTTACAAATGTAGGAGTCTAAATGACTAATAGTTACCAAAAGTTTTGGAATTGGTCCAGTAGATCACCTCCGCCAGCATCCACGAACGGACTGCAGTGGCTGCAACGTAATTCTTGTGGGCAACTGGGCAGGTCAAAGTCCGTCGACTAAAAGTGCTTGTTTCTGCCACTGACAGGCTCAGACTGTTATTCTAAGTATCTGACAACATTATGGAAAGGATCCCTACAGAGACAGACCGTTTGTTAAAGAGTGAGATCCTTTTTGTTTAACCAGAAACAGAAAGTCTTGCGCTGAAATCTCGCATGTAAAATAGGGCGACCCACCTTCCCTCCACCTGCCTCATCTACATTTTCTTGAGCTTATTATTATTTGCGTACCCCAGATTGCCTTTGAACAACCTCTACAGAACAGATGTGAACTCATAAGAGGTAATTAGCTTCTGTAGGAGAGAGTAATACCAATAGCAACTGTGATGTTTCCCAGTCGAGAACTAGAGAAATAAGAGTCCTGTACGTTTCATAGATGCCACCATGTTTTGTTGCATTCAGGTCTACCTGCTGCTCGTGTAGAACCTGGTCCCTGAGCCTCTTCAGTGGTGGATGTCTTTAGTTGTGGTTGTCGAACATCAGTGTTTGATTCTGAGTGGCTGACAGCCAAAGCTGACACTTACTGTTGATGCTTAAGATAAAAACAAACACTTAAGTCCACTGAAGTTGTTCTGGGAATATCTCAACATGACGTGATGTCTCCTGCATTTAGCCACTTATTCTCTGGAGTTAAACAAAATAAAACAGCAAAATACACTCAGAAAAACAACCTACTGTGTCTTTATCCGTGTTGAAGTGTTTTTGGTTGGACTCTTTCTTTCATTTGATTACTTGTGTGTTGGGCTGGGGATCAAAATGAGATCGAGAGTCGAGCAGTTTATCAAACACCTGTTGAACAAGCAGAACATATGTTTGCAGAAATGTGACGTCCAGTCTTCATCCACAGCCGACAGATTTCACACGACCGTACGGAGCTCATGAGGCGAATACTGAATTATTATGAACAAGCTAAAAAACAAAAGCTAACTGTATGAAACTGCGTTAGCTAATTAACCACAAATCTAAAAACAACTCACTTCTTGTCGACTTTCAGGCAGCAACCAACCTGCCCTGCCACTAATGTCTCCATTTTTGTTTCTTTTTTTACTTTGGGAAAACACTGTGGGTTATTTGTTCTGCCTCAGTAACATCACCATGTGGAGACAAGAAACACTGCAGAAGTATTGAAGGAGCAGAATTCTGGACAGGGTTTGTACAAAGTCTTGAAAGTTTGGAAAATGCTTAATTTTACCTGTTATGTTTTCAAGGTTTGGAATATGCTTGAATTAGAATATAATCTGGTGTTTCATCATCGACACATTCACTCATGTAAAACAAAAATCTTTTAATATTTAAAAGGAAACGATCCCGTCATCGTATTTGTTTGTTGTCTCCTGGCATTTATAGAAACATTTAAATGTGATGATAAAGGCTTTGAAAGTCTGGAAAATTTTGGTTTAGGTACCTTGAAAAGTGCTTGAATTTTACTCTTAAGAAGCTGTACGAACCGTGTGTGGAGGCAGCACAACTGTCACAGAAAAGTTCAACATCAGACCGTTCCTCTGATTCTGTTACTGAGACAGAGATAATGCGAAGTCTTAGTCATGTTGTTGAAAATGGAAAAAAGCTGCAGAGCCACAGGATAATGAAAGCAGCATCTAAAAACGTTCCCTCCATTCAACCAGATCTCAAAAGAATGCGTACTCTGGAAAAAAAAAAAAGAATCTATTTGTGTTTCGTTGCACAGTATCAAGAGTGCCACTCAGCCTCCTCAAGCAGATCACACCCACCCAAAAAGGTGTTCGTGGTCTTCCTTTCAAAAGTCTGAGTGCAGATTCATTAGAAAGTTTGGCAAAATGGAGCAGTTGTTTTGAAAAGGTTACTTTAGAAATTAGCTTGTGTGAATACAACTTTATTTTTTATTTCATGCTTTCCACCATAAGTTGTTGCTTACAATCTCTTACCAACAAACATATATAATAACAGCTTGATGTATAAGATAGTGTGTACTATCTAGGATGGTGTCGCTAGCATGAAACATTATTACATTGTCACACACACAGCACAAGACACAAAGTACGAGACATTCATTCCTCTTACACAGAACACATACACCTCTACAAACACACACACACACAGACCTAACATTAATTATATGTCCTGCCCCCCCTTTTAGAGCCTCATAAATGTTCTTCCATACCTCATTGAATTGCTTTGTTTTATTGATATCCTCAGGAAAACATTTTATTTTCATTTTATTTTTTCGGTATTCTGAGAAATACTCAGCTGAGAATTGAATTAGTAAAATATCCAGAGCCAGAAGGAATGTGTAAGGGAGTCGTGACACTTCACACAGCGATCAGAGGAATCTGGA
The DNA here is from genome assembly GCA_005408345.1 of Macquaria australasica. NCBI lineage: Eukaryota > Metazoa > Chordata > Actinopteri > Centrarchiformes > Percichthyidae > Macquaria > Macquaria australasica. Next base: position 145,504 of record SEMN01000700.1, read on the forward strand.
TAAAACTTGTGAATTTTATCTCCAGTGTCGTCAGTTTGTATTGTGTTAACCATAGATTTTCATTTGTGGTAATGCTGTTAGTGAGGTATAAGCATTTCCTCCATTTTGTGTTGGCTTTTTTAAATTTGAATGAACTTGAACTTTAATGAGATAAAATGTCAGGTTTCAGCTAATAAATGCTCAGCATATGTTTTGGGCTTCTGTTGGTCTGTCGGAGAACAATATAGTTTCTGTTCCTCTTCACAGATTTCTTTGACATGCAATCGTTCCATTTTGGTGGAAAATCACAGAAAAATGTACTGCTATCAGACTCCACTGGAGCTGCTGGAAATACACTATATGGCCATAAGTATGTGGACAGGCCTTTCTGCATACTTGTGTATACTTTTGGGCTGTTTGGGCTAGACCGCTTTGTTCCAATGAAGAGAAATCCTACGGCTACAGAATACAATATTTTAGACAATAGTGTGCTTCTGGCTGTTCCGAAATCCAACGAGCAGGTCCCCTTCATGCAGTGATTGGCCAGGTGTGCAGAGGTGGCTCTCTGTTTTTCATTCTTCAATTCAATTTCAATTCAGTTTTATTTATATAGCGCCATATCATAACAAAGTTATCTCAGGGCACTTTTTCGAATAGAGCAGGTCTAGACCAACTCTTTATATTTACAGAGACCCAACAGTTCCCACCATGAGCAGCACTATGCGACAGTGGCAAGGAAAAACTCCCTTTTAACAGGTAGAAACCTCGAGCAGAACCAGGCTCACACGACTACTTCCATCACTTTTTGTATTTACAAATGAGTGCACCACCACTAAGGTCACAGAGTAAAGTGTGCGCAGTTATCCCCATTTGAACGATTATCATGTCTCGCATGAGTTAGAAAGTCACGGTAAAAAATGTGGCAAAAACATCTAAACACACCACCAATTGTGTTTTTTTCAAAGTATTTTTCTGCCATTTTATGCATTTATTGGTGAGTCAACAGTAGAGAGACGACAGGAAATGACAGGAGAGAGAGTTGGCGAGCGACATGCGACAAAGGTCTCCGGCGGGACGCAAACCAGAGGCGTTGCAGTTCACGGTTGGTGCTTTAAAGCCCTAGACCACCAGGGTGTCCCACTCCCCCCAATAGCCCTCCTTAGTGTGATGAAGCAGCCTCAATGGACCAAACTCCTGTTATAAATCTAATGTTGTTTACAGCTTCAGTGTCCCAGAGCACTCCCAGCCGTTCTCAGCTTCTGCCATTCACTGCCAACACTGTTAATGTTGCTGTGAGGAACTGACCCACAAGATGAAGCCTCCTCTGTTAAACAACTCTCTGGATCATTTGTAGCATTTCTTATGACCTGAATAAGTTTGTGAATACATTTTGCATGCAGGTGACCTGTGCTTCCTCCTCTTTTGTGATTGATAATCTATTACTGAGCTTCTGTATTCAATTTAATTCAGTTTTATTTATATAGCGCCATATCATAACAAAGTTATCTCAGGGCACTTTTTCGAATAGAGCAGGTCTAGACCGACTCTTTATATTTACAGAGACCCAACAGTTCCCACCATGAGCAAGCATTAGTTTGCTCATGGTGCTCATGTATTAGTTGATATTCAAAGACAGTGTTTTAATTAGCTTTATTCCCTTGGTAAGACTCCCAAACTGGCTTTTGGACTTTAAAAAAAAACCTATTTTGTGTGATATCTCACATTTTAAAAGTTGATAGCCTTAGAGAAATTGCGTTGGCCCGAACTCAGGTTTCGCTGCTTGCCTGTCTCTTTCTGTTTAGCTCTGGCTGCCTGTTTAGTCTTTGTGTTGGTGTTTATCTCCTTTCTCTCTCTCTCTCTGTTTCTCTCCATCAGAGCCGGAGATATGACTCACCCAGAGGGTCCGCAGACGTCACCCCTCTCCTCACTCTCCAGGCTATTAAGTGCAAAAAAGGAAAAAAAAGAAAATGGAGAATGTAGGTTCTCAGCTCCATTTTTAAGTAGTTGCCGCAGAGCTGTCAAACAGGATTCAGGCTGTTTTCCTAAACCGCTGCAGCAGTGATTTAGCGGTGCAGTGGCTTCAGGCTGCCCACTGTAATTCATCACCACAGTTTCTTCATTTATGACTTTAACTGAACACCTGCAGAGGTGAACAGGGCTGACATCAGACCAACCCTATTTCATTCTTTCCTTGAAAGAAAGAAATAACTCCACATCTTCTGTGGCTGTTATTTATAGTCTGGTAACAATCAGAGGACAAAGATGCTGTTTTTTTACACATTTTTCTGTTTCATTCTGTTTTTATCCATCAACTCAAATTAAATAATCTGCTCACACTGTCACTCAATCAAAAATTCTATTCCTTTTATTAAATTTCCTTCAATTCAATTCATTTCAATTTTATTTATATAGCACATTTAAAAAAACAACCATAGTTGACCAAAGTGCTGCACAATTATAATAAAGAACAGAACAAGATAAAGTAAAAGTAATACATTCATATTAATTGTGTAAAAACACTGAATTAGACTATCGATCAAACTCTAAAAATAAGATAAAATAGAATAATAACACAGCCATATTTCAGGTGGTGTTAAAAGCCACCGAATAAAAATAAGTTTTGAGACGTGATTTAAAAACAGTATAAGACAGGGCTAGCCTGATGTCTATGGGCAGCATGTTCTATAATTTGGGAGCCACGACAAAAAATGCACGATCACCTCTATGCTTAAGTTTTGATCTGGGGACATCTGAGAGCAGCTGGTCTGCTGATCTTAGAGATCTGATTGGCAACAGCTCAGACAGATAGGAGGAGGCTAGGCCATGTATAGATTTAAAAACGAAAAGTAAAATTTTAAAATCAATCCTTAATTTCACTGGGAGCCAATGGAGAGTAGCAAGTATAGGGGTTATTTGTTCTTGTTCCTTGTTTTTGTTAGTACCCGGGCAGCTGCATTTTGAACAAGTTGCAACCGTTGTAATGATGCTTGACTAACACCAGTATATAGGGCTTTGCAATAATCCAGTTTTGAAGACATAAAATTTCACGTTAATTCAACTTAAAAATTCTAGTTTTTATTTTCAGACAAGATAGTCACGGTTGTTTCTTTTCATAATAATGAAAACAATGCAAACCCAAAATGAAGGTGATTCAGTTCCAACCATGGATGTATAATAAGAACTGGATATGGCGCCGCCTTGCATCCAATTTCTCTCAGTGGCCACTCGCGGTATTGCAACAAAAAATTCCCCTGTGACCCAAAAAGCATTTTCCCCACAGGCCACCATTGTAAAAGAGACGTCTGTAAAACTGTTGACAGGACACCTCGAACTGCAAACAAGCTCCATTATGATTCTTTCTATTGTGATTTTTTTTTTTTTGATCGATGGAGGTTTTATATTTGTAAATATAAAACTTTTTAAAATTTTAAAACCCGTGACGTCATCACAATGTAAAGTCTATGGGCTGAGCAGCAACTCACGGGCGGGGCCAGCGGGGGGGGGGGGCCCACTGACCCCATATTCAGTGGGTCACATAACCCGGAAGTAAACCTGAAAGCTAGAAACTTTTACGCTGAGAAAGTGCCAGGTGAGCGATTCTTATTGGACTGAATGGGTCCATTAAAGGACGGACTCTTCAAACTGAGAAAATGTCAAAGCAAATCTTCCTGTAATGGAACCAACAGTTTGGGGAAGCCCTCCTCCTGTTTCAACATGGCAATGCCAACGAATACTTTAGTGCTCAGTCTTCTACACAGTTAATTTACATTCATGCCAGTTTAAAGGACAATGAGATGCTGTTTTTTGTGCAAATATTTTTAAGCTGTGTCTGCCATTTAGATAATTCTCAGTGGTTTGTTTTCATGGCTCAAAATGTCAGTCTTTGTTTGCTGTTGTACCTTCTCTGAAAGCTTTCGGTGCCATTCATTTCCAACAGACAAACGCAGGAATACACTAATCCACCACAGCAAACGAGCTGCATTAATGAACCCACAAATTAATTAATTTGTGGTTATTTGACTGTGCTTAAGAGCGACCTGCTAGAAATAGTCTCTTTCTTTCTTTCTTTGGTATTTTTGTAGAGGCAGCAGTGAACTTCTCTGGGTTTCAATTCAAATGCTTATTTATTTTTTAGATGACATGACAAAAAGAAAACAAATTAAAGATTTAATAAGATACAGGACGTAAATCATAGAAATCATGACTAAATATTCCTAGACAGACTGTAAATCAAAATGAGACTGGAAATGTAATTATCTTCTCCAGCTGTACATATTATTTTAATATAGTGAATAGAAATCCCAGAAAGATGACTTCAAGGCTTCACTGAGAGCTCCTGAGCAGACTGTTCTCAGCTCAGACCTCTGGGTTGGAGAGTCTGGAGACATAAAGGAGAATCAGTCTTTTCTCTTCCCTCAAAGAGTAAGACTCATATGTGCCCCTGAGCAAGGCCCTTTCTTGTGTATCACCACTCAGTACTCAATACTGTTCCGCCTTCCACTACATGTGCAGTTTGACCTAAATTATGCCCAATTATTGTCCATATAACAAATGATATAACACATTTATTCCTGCACAGGATGTCTGCAGCAAGCTTCTCAGTTTCTGGTGGTAGCAACAACCTAAAATGTACAGGTTTTGTATTATAACCGCTGCTAAACGCATCCCAACACATGTATGTTGGTACCATCAGGGAGCTGCCCGGTCCATCCACAGCCTCTGGCGCCTCCCACACACAAGCTAATGTTTGCTGAAGTACAGATCTCCTCCTGGTCAAAGTGAATCCTAAATCCCAAAAAAGAATTAAACAGGGTATGTTCTCTGAGAGCTAACAGGTATTTGCTGGTTCACTTATCAATATATTTTACGTTAACAATGAATGAAATGACTAATGTGAAAGGGAAGTAAAAAAAAAAAAAAAAAGAAATATCACTCAGCTCTGCAGCTCTACAGAGCTTTTTAGCCTCTTTTAGCTCACTGTTTTTGGTCTTCAGCACATTTATATAGAGGACCGAATCTGCCATTATCAAAAATAAATGAATAAACGACTCAATAAATAAATTAATATGCCATTAAATGCACCAAAAATAATATGACTTTTTTATTTTATTTTATTTTAAAGCTCACTGTTTTTGGTTTTCAGCACATTTATATAGAGGACCGAATCTGCCATTATCAAAAATAAATGAATAAATGACTCAATAAATAAATGAATATGCCATTAAATGCACCAAAAATAATATGAGGCAAAAAGAAATTAGGCATTAAGTTATTGATAAAATGTGACAAAGATAAATTCCCATGTATAAAAATAAATACATAAATAAATTTATTAATTAATAAATAAAATGGAAAATTAAATGGGAAAGTAAATAAAGAGGGGAATTGATATGCAAAGGGAAAATAATACAGAAATATGAATTCACGTCACATTTTATCAATTAATTAATGCCTACATTTTTAATTTTAATTATTTGTGGTGCATTTAATGGCATTTTTTTTTAATTGAGTCATTTATTCATATATTCATTTATTTTTGATTGCAGTTTTGGTCTCCATACATTTAGTCAGTCTTCTGTCAGCAACAAAAGCTCAGATAACCTCATTGTACTCTTCCTGCCCAGCGTCAAATGGTGAGACACAGTTAGCGACTAGCTGGTGAAGAAAGTGGAACGTTCACCAGCTAAAGAAACAGATTATTTCCCTCATTTGGTGGAGACTGAAACAGTGGAGTGAATAATGGATTAAGATTGATCAGAGAGCCAGAGACGTGCCTCTAAATGAATGCTTATGTTGTCTGCTGTCTGTGTGGGTGATTGTTTGCTAACACGTTCACCATAACAAGGTGATAATAAATCAGAGCAGTGTGTCTGTCAGCAGCTGTGAAGGCAACATTAACACATTGCACAATTAAATGATAAGGCTGGTGAAGTTCAATATGTTTCTTATCACCAAACTCAATGAAAAGACAAAAAACCAACAATTAATTTATCTACTAACAAGTACTGTGTGTGTATCACAGCCTGATGTCTCTTCTTCCTCTGAGCCACAGAGCTCCACTGTTGCTCCAAAAACTATTAAACACATCAGTGAGCCTCACTGTTGTTCCTTCATCACCATGAACACACACACTGGAGTTTATTCTGACTCACACACACCGTCCTGCTGCCCCAAATACTCACTGGAGCACCAAATGTGGATTCATCCGCCGCTGAAAATAGTCCCCAACAAATGCACTATTTCCTCCTGTTTGAGGAACATTTGCTAAAAACTACAGTGAGCAACTGTTTTAGGAAACTATTGGGCCTTTTTAAAAATGAAACTAAACATTGTGAGCTGCTTTTAAATATTTATGTTTGTAGAGATTAAGCTTGGAGAGACCAGATAGTGCTAGCATGTTCCCGGTTTGCCGTTGACTCCCTAGCTGCAGTAGTTCTCCAAACTAACCCGTCCAGTATTCACTATGTAACCAAAGGTCTAGAACCACTTATTTCTGTGCAGATGGATTTTGCTGTTACACTTTCTGGCGTGACACATTGTTGATTTTAGCCTTTTCATGGGATTTATTAATAATCACAGAAATGTATTGCCAGCATTATTCTTCCAGTTGATCAAATGTTTACTTATTTTTTGTCATGTCTGCTGACTTCCAAAGCAAACACACCTACAGTTTGGTGATCCCCTAACTTTTCCTCTGGCGCCACCATCAGGTTTGAAACAGGTTTAGTTTAAGACAAAAACCTGCAGATCTAATGACATTCATCATACATTATCATTCATCATACAATGACATTCATTGTATTTTGTGTATTGTGCTATTATGCATGTTAGCAAATATTAGCATGTTTACAGGCTAAACTAAGATGGTGAACATGGTAAACATTACCTTCAACATATCAGTTTAAGTGTTTAACAACTCTAAAATTAGTTTAGGAGAGTTAGTCATTGTACCCTATTATTATTCTATATTATTATAAGTATATTGCATACTGTATTGCTGTGTCTCAATTCAGATACTTCCGTTAGTACACTCACATGTAGTACACTGTGTACACTATGTACTTTCTTGCGTAGTGCGTGTATTTTGACAGGGTAGTGTTGTCTCAAATCGAACATGGCCGTTGTGCACTTACCGGAAATGACGATCACAACATTTGATCACTTCTTCTTCTTCTTCTTCTTTAGCGAATTGTAGCCGGGCGGAGCGTTATCGCCAACATTTGACCACGATTGTCGCCCGCCAAAACATCTGCCGACTCGTTTGCTCACTTGACTTCAATTCAGTTTGATTAAAAATGAATAAAAATTAACATGCTTTTACTTTTAGTGTTCACCGTAACAATCATAACCGCAGCCGCCATTTTCATAGGTTGGTGGTCTCTCCTCTTCCGCTACGTAGCCAAGATGGCGAGCATTGAGTGTGAGAAGTGTGCAGCGTTCCAGTACACCATCCGGGTACTCACAGTGCACTGTATTTTGCCATACTTAACAGTGTGAACGCACTCATGCACTCAAATTAACAAGTGTAAGTACAGAAGAAGGTGAATTGAGACACAGCTTAAGTTTCCACACGCTGTTTAGCATAAATTCTGTAATGTTTCTGAGAATTGTCTCAGTCACAGCGACTGAAACGATGCCCTGTTTACCAGCTCGCAGGCTAGTTTGTTTGTTTGTCTGAAGCGAGTTCGAGGAACACTGATTTCATTAGCCTGGGTCTTTTATCCTGTTAGTGAGCCACTCGTTATCACCTCATAAACTCTAATGCAGGGGTGGTGACGTGTGAATTTCTTGGCATTGAGCGGCGTCATTCCCAGCAACCTAAAGCCCTGAATGCTCTTTAGGTTGAATAAACAGCTCCTAACATGTTTGTTGAGAACATTCCCTGAGGAGGCTTGTTGATGTTTATCCAACTCGGAGTCACCACAGTGGGAAGATACTGTATATATCCACTCACCCTGATCTGTTGTTAAGTATGCCTACAGGCTGTGGCATCATGGGATTACCTCCCCGCCTGGATTCATGTCACACGGGGTTTGTGATGTCTGATTTAAGAGGTCGGCTACCTCTGAAGCTGATATAAAAGGCATGTGAGTGTCACAGTGTGCAGTGTTGTGGGCTGCGTTCAGATTCAGGAGAAATGTAACCACGTTGCGGGCGGATTCTGGTTGATCTGCCTACATGTCATCGTCGCTCAGTGCCAGGCAGAAAAATTAAGAGCATCAGCAGCTGATTGAATAAAGGGTTTTGCACTCTCTCTCCACTCATCTCAGGATAAATGGGAATTGATTGATAGCCACTCAAAAGTTGATACGCATGTAGGGGCTAACTATTCTCTCTCTTTTAACAGCTTTCTTTCATTTCCTCTCAATCTAATCCCCTCTAATCTAGTCTCCTCTTCTCCCATTTACTTTCTTCCTTTTCCTTTCCTTTCCTCTACCCTTGTTTCCTCTCCTCCCCTATCTTCTTCTTTCCTCTCCTTTATCCTTGTTTACCCTCTTCTCCTGCCTCCTTTTTCGTCTGCTCTCCTCTCACCAATCCTCCTTGCTGTCTATTTTTTCCCCTTCCTTCCTCTTTTGTCTCCTCTCTTTTTCTTCTTCTTTCCTCTCCTCTACCCTTGTTTGTGTCTCCTCCCCTATCCTCTTCTCTCCTCTCCTATATCTTTGTTT